>MU003815.1:0-189825 GCA_010093785.1 Polychaeton citri CBS 116435
AATTCTTTGAATAAGCACCTCCTCTTCAATAGAATTCAAAACCCTCTTTTGTATATTGGAATTCTTTTGTGAAGTAGTACCTCTAAGTCTAGAGGTAAGTGTACTTTTAGGGACTCTAAAGGCCTTAGCAGCTTTTCTAATTGATGTGAATTGACCTTGGTGATAAGCTGTTATTGCCTTAATCATACTGTCATCTTTTAAGAGATCCATCTTGGATGTGTAAGTTGAAAACAAGGAAATAATCCTGAAGATACAGAAGAGATGGAAGATGGCCAGCTGACTTGTGTGGCCAGCTGACTTGTGGGGTACGTTACCGCTTTCGAGAAGACCATAGTCGAACCCCAAACTAGAAGCCCCTGTCTTGTCCACCTTGATAGCCAGATTGCAGTTTTGCAAGTTCGGCATGTCGATCAAAAGCCTTATTGATAACATAATCGCATCCAAACTCACGAAGAGAGTTATTTGCGTTCGATGAGTATAACCACTGGGTTGGCGGCTGGACTTGGCAGTGTCTTTGGAAAATCATTAGATCAAAACCATCGATAGCATAGCGACTGGCGAGCTGACACACCCCTCCCTCCACAGCACAAGGGAACTGTTCAAGATGTAGTCAAAGTGTAAGCTCTTAATATCAAACTTAGATGTGCTGCACTCCCAGTTCCAGGCTCATCTAGAAGTCACTGCAGCTGCTGGGCAAAGTGAATGATAAGTTCGTGAAGAAGTGTGCCGATTGGCGTATTACCACCTGGATACCTCTATGTCTGCAGCCATGGTACCGTGTGTTGTGTAGGCACCTTTTCTACGCTTCACTGGTTGCATACGGCGCAGCAGTTTTACTTCAACTCGCTCCAGGACTTTTACTTAGCTGACAATACGCGTCTGCAATGAGCTCAGTACTGAATCAATGCGAGCTGTCCTGTCTAGAATACTTACGGTGGCATGTCTCGAGCGTATCAGTACAACGATATGTGGGCTGCGGAGATACAAGCATCCTGAGCTAGACAGAGACCATCTCTATCAGGCGGACTATATTCATTCGGACAGAGACATGTATAGGGAATATCAGATGTGGTGCAGATGATCGTAGCGAAAGAATCATTGCCTGCAGTAGCCAGGAGGCGAGCATTGAGAGCTGGCTTGATCTGCTAGATGCCTCTATTGTAGAGCTGAGAACGGTCTTACCACAGCCCAGCGTGCACCACTATGCTTTGCTTTCTATTGTGTGTACGCCGTGCGCTTGAGGAAGTATGACACCATACCCCAGTAACATTGTGCGAGAGCATTGTAGAGAGTTGATTGTCGAGGACTTGATCGTAGGCTACGCAACCTTACGAGTCGTTGTTCTCTATTTCGCGGATGCTAATAACAATCGTTCAGAAAGATGGCTCGCTCGGTAATCTTCCAGCTTTATCAGACACCAGATGGATCTCGAAAGCATCCAGAGCAACTGCACGCTTCATGTGACAACGGGACTGATCAATCACAGGGCCGAGCGTTTCGAGCAATGCTCTATAACACACTAGAAGAAACTGACGATGTGCACATCGTGCTCGACGGACTCGATGAATGCAGGGTTAGAGAAGAGCTGCTTCGTGGCTTGCCTGATCAGATACACGACGTCCACACGTCCTTATAACCAGTCGCGAAAAACGGGAGACTGGGTCCTCGCTAAGCGGTTAGCTTCCTGCTCCATGCATTGTGCCTATCGAAAAAGTGCCTATATATAAAGACATCCGCGCACTTGTGTGTGATAAACTTGGAAATGATAAGGAACTCCATCAACGGCATTCAAGATTAGAGGATCGCGTAGATGACGAGGACAAGCTCATGAGAGGGGCTGGCGGGATGTAGGTAGTTGCAATGTTCGTGGCTCATTCATGGAGCTTTGCGCCGATGCTGACATGTAGAACAGGTTCCATTGGGCCAAATGCCAGCTCGGTGCTGTTGCTGAATGCTTTGACCTTCCGAGTGTTGAAGAAGCACTTTCGTCTCTATCCACCAGCCTAGGCAAGACGTACAAGTGCATTTTAGATAGTATACTTGGAAGATACAAGTCACAAGCTATGCGACTGCCATAGTCTCTGATACTCTCCAAGTGGCCACTGCGACTCGAGGAGGCCGTCGGTGTCACTGCGGTTCTTCCTGATCGTAACCCGGCGTTTGAAGAGCAGCATCGGAGATTAAAGCTACAAGGAAAACAAAGATACTGTTCAAGCCTGGCTAAGGTCACCTCCAGAGATTATGTATACCGCGAATTGATCTTTGGGAAAGTAGTAAACGGAGAACTAGGAGATACCATCACCAAGCTGCAGCTGGTACGATTCTCCGTTGCCACACGCCGTATAACAATCTAGATCGATGCAGGTCCAGCGTTGTGCGGGAGGCCGTCAACTTGTGTCGTTGGGCATATCCGCCATTACGCAAAGCCGTGAAGAAGTCAGGTATAACCGCTTGAAGGCCTTGAAGACAGCATTAGAGACAGCTATAGTCAGGCGTGGAGAAGACGATCAGAATGACTTAGACTTCACGTGTATTGAGATCAGATGTAGGAAACAGTGTGGACTTCAATCAATCTGAGGCTCGACTTTCTGCAAGCAACAAGTCCATAAATTTACCCGAAGTTGTTTGAAAGGGGTAAAAGATAACAGGTACTTGCCAAATCACGTGAGAGAGCAATGAATTATAGGCACTTTTCATGTTTGTAATTGAGCTGTAGGGTAACTCATAAGTCCCTCTGTCCATCTCTCATGCGACATGAATTGGTGTATGGTGTTTGGGCATTCCAGCCAGACAAGTATTGTCGCAAAGACATTTGTAAGGGAGGGCTATCTAGGGATAGACTCGCTTGCCTCGGCTGCTGCAGGGTCCCGCAGGGACGATGTGTGAAGACGTTGCTCAAGCTGCATACCATCACCTCCGCTAAGTGATAATGTCGGCAGATGTATGGTCTTTTTCCTCAGGACCGCCCTCACCGCGCACACTCTGCAGAAATCCTCCATCCATTGCATGACGACAACAATGACCATGATTGGTCTCTTTCAATCAAACGCGTAGCTCGCTTAGAGATCTGAGGCAAGCTAGGACACCGAATTCCACAACCCATGTAACATCTGGTGAGGCAGCGAAACGAAGATGACAACGGCAAGCACCTCGCTGCCAATGCGCTCAAATACCACGGCGGCATCATCAAGGTCCCCTGCTCAACCCTCCCGCCAGCCGTCCCTTTCTTCCTTCCCGTCCTCTAACAAGAGATCTGTGTCCGCCTCAACGACGACTACAACTGCGACCACACACAACAGTAATCTGCTTCACCAACCCCAGCCATTCTCCCCCACATATCCGGGGTCAGCGCATAGCTACCACAGTTCCTTCTCTAGCACGCACAATGGTGGGGAGACTCGGGGCAGCGCCAGCGGCACCCATCCCTCATCCAACACACCTTCCATCGCTGCCATAGCAAGTCCGCCCAGGAAACCGAAGATGATCAAATCGCAGTACCCTTCCAACAGCAAGGAGAAACATGTCGAGTACATTCTCGTTGCGTCGTTTGACATTGACAGGGGGAGTGTTATGGAACACCAGTATCCAGGGCCGGTGGGAGGTGACGAGCATATGCTTGCCGAGTTGATGTTGCCAGATCAGGCGCATGTGCGTGCGCAGGATTGGACCATCTTCTTCCTACACAAGGACGCCGCTGCAGAAGAGGATGAGAGGAGCTTGCGACGGAGGAGGAGAAGAAGGCGGAAAGCCAGGCAGACTGTTGGCGGCGCAGGGGCTGAAGGAGGTGGGCTGGGACTGGAAGAGGGGAGCGTCGCCGGAGAAGAGGACTCAGCTGAGGCAGAGGACGAAAGCGATGATGATTTACTTGACGAAGACGAAGAGGAAACCGACAGCGACGAGGAGTTGGACCGGATGGCTGATGGACCTCCGCTTGTTTACGTTCTGAATCTTGTCAACACTAAGCACGACACAACCACTCGAAGAGGTGCTATCTGCAAGGCCATGGCCGTCTGCACACGGCATTCGTTCTTGCACATATACAAACCTCTCCTTCTCATTGCTTTGGAGAAGTACTTTGCGGATCCCACCATCGACACTCTTGCTTCGCTCTATAATGCCGTCAATGGAATGGATCTGAGTCTTCTACCCCGCTTGTCGCCGTATGAGAAGTTTCTACTCCAAGGAACGGACGCGAAGGATCTTTTTATTGAGAAGTTTGAGACGATCATTGCACAGCATATGGTCGCATCAGGCAGTGCTGGGCAACTTGAGGATACCTCACCCACTTCTCCAAATCAGCACCAACAGCATCAGCAACCTCGATCACGATATGGGCTCCCGCGCGACACACACGAGTTTGAGAGCGTGGTGAATTATATGAATATCCCGGTGCCCATCAAGATACCAACCGCCTTGGCTGTCGAGACGGTTGGCGACTTCAGCCTGGTCAATCTCATCAAGATCTTCACTACACCGCACTCCACCTCGCCTCAACCTTTTAATCCACTGCATCCGCACCTCACGACTGGCGGGCCTACCACTCATCCTATCATTGTATTGGTCAATGCGCTCTTGACGCAGAAGCGCATCATCATACTCGGACACAACCTCCCATCTTCGGATGTAGCAGACGCCGTTCTCGCGGCTTGTGCACTAGCCAGCGGAGGAATGCTCAGAGGCTTTACCCGACATGCCTTCCCTTACACTGATCTGACCAAGATCGATGATTTGCTGAAAGTGCCAGGCTTCATCGCCGGTGTGACAAACCCGGCCTTTAGCCACCATGAGGAGTGGTGGGATCTACTCTGTGATCTTTCGACTGGTAGAATGCGGGTGTCGAAGAAGATCGAGCAGCCGCCGCTGGAAGAGGGTGTCGCGTTCTTCCAGCAAGGCGGCCCTGGAGCACTTGCGAAGGACGGGACTGCTTCCGGCTCTGCAGCAGCAGGGCTGATGGCAGCCGCGGGCGCCAGTCTGGGTGGTAACAACAGCAGTACCACTACGCTTCCGATATCTGGTCACGCTGCAGGGGACGCGACAGGCGATGCGGCATTCATGTCCCAAGTCCTGGCTGCCATCAACGAGCGTCATGGCGAGAATGCCATCCGCTCGAAGTTCCGACTTTGGGTTCTCAAGTTCACTCGTCTAGCAGCCGCGTTTGAGGAGTGTGTATATGGCGCCTCGGCTTTGCACGTCACGATCCCATCCGCCGCAGCCACCACATCACCAAAATCTCCCTTCACAGGCGAAGAACTTCCTTACACAGCCTTCGCTACGTCGCCGCTCTCCCCTAGTGGTGTGCCGCTCCCCAGTACGCCGGCACTAGTCTCAGAGACAACGCAAGGGCATGGATATGTCTGGCCAACACCGCAGAGTCGCAACCTCGAGCTAGCCGCCAACGCTACTCGCATCGAAGGATGGCGCAATACAAGGAGCTACTACAATCTCATACAGGACCTTGCAGGGTTCTACAACCATGTCCCTGTCAAGAACCTCGACCTGCAGCACCTGCACGACAAGCTTGCAAAGCTTCGTCTTCCACCTCCTGTAGCTGGAGAAATTTACCTCGCAATCTGCAGCAACATATACGCCGAACAGGAGATCTGCCAGCTGCTCAGTGTGATCATCAACGGATCTTTCGACAACCGCGGCGGCTTCGGTGCTGCCGGACATGGTAACAATTCCAACAATGCTTCTTCTGGGTCGAACGGCAGCAGCGGCACCAACGGAGGACAGCAAGGGTTGTTCTATATAAGCATGGGTCTCTTCCATTCCAAGCTGGAGGTTAGAGAGGCAGTCGCTCTGCTTCTACTGAGAGTGCAGAGAAATGACGCCGGCAGGCATTTCTGGGCTGGACTTGGCCGGTTTGCAAAGATGGCCTGGGGCAGAGTCATGAAGGGACGGGAAGAGAGAATGGGCAAAGAGGGGATGGACATGACTGGAATGGTACCTTTCTAGAATGGGCATTGGGAAAAGTTGAGAACTACAAGAGCGCTCTCGCTCTTCATCTGTAAAATGCCGTTTGGACTAGGCACTTTTTGGATTACAGGACATGAATGAGGCCATTGGATGGCAACGGGCGGATAAGAGCCTGCTAGGGGCTTTCTGTCGTTTATTGATACCCAGAACTTTCGCTATAGATGCATATTTGTCTTTACAACTCGGTACAAATGCAGTTGCCTTCTGCATCCAAGAACTGTACTATACCTAGAACTCAGTACCTTCCATATACAGACACTCGCGCCAAGACACGATCCCAGCTTGCTGCCTACTCGGGTAGTCCACGTCATTGGTCGTACAGCTAGCTGGCCTGGAGCTTGCTGCCATATTCATGCACCTCCAAGCCTGATATAGCTGTCTGATCGTTGTTTCAACCAGACCCTCGAGATCCAAGCGGACATGTGTTAAAACATAGTGAGTTTGCTGAAGTCACTTGTCACTGAGGGCACGTGAAGGTATTGCCACCGTTTCGCGTGATCTCGCTGGATTACGCGTGTACTAGAAACGTACTTCACAAGGCCGTAGTCCGGTCAAGGCTTAACATAGCCGGCTATCAGTCAAGGGTACAAGTGGTAATTTACGACAACAAGTGTTAGATACTAGAAACAACGCCGCCTTCCCAATTCTCCGCCAACAGGTCAGGTTGACAGCTTACGGCTTCGATAAAGGCAAGGTGGTAGATACACACCATGGAGGAAAGTCAGTTCCACCTTGAGCTCCAAAGGCTCAACCAGCGCATCCACGAGATGTCGCTTCGCCAAGCACAGAGGTCGCCACTTCAGCAACATCTACATCAACAGCGACAGCTGTTACCAATACGGGATTCGCTTGAACCGGACTTGAAGGGATATACTGGCTCATACCCTTTACTTCCCATGACACAACCTGAACTACCAGACTCCAGCAACAACGGTTCTGACCTTTTTGAAGCACAGCTTAAAGGTATCAAAGCTCACATCAACGGGATTCTCGGATCTTTACAGCCACCGCAATACCAACCGCGAGACGAGGTCGTTGCACCACCACACATGGCAGTGTCTCAAGCAAGCGAGGGCTCAGAGCAGGATCTCTGGAGTATGGTCAGTCGCGTGTCTTTCACCGTCGCTGAGCTTCGACAGAGGCAAGATGATCTGGAGGACCGCGTGAAGGCGATAGGCAGTCCTACTGTATTCACTCCTGCTACCTGTAGTATTTCTGGCGAAGTGGAGCAGCAGGATGAGGTGCAGGAAATGGACGCCAGCCCCGGTTTCGCTTCGCAAGAGTCCCAAGATTCTGAACATGTTTCGTTTGAGGAGGAGTTTGATCAGACGGGCGAAGTACAAAGGCGATATTCTTCTTCGTACCCATATGCTGTACGTCGTCTGCTACAGGACAACTATAACTCGCAAGGTATTTGGGAGCAGCAGAAAAGACCTCTATCAGGGCACTGGTTGGACGGACCAGGCGGACATCCCTACGGACTTTCGCAGACCCCCCATCTCAAATTGCAGCTACAGCGCTTCCTGCAAGTCCTAGAACCAGAGATAGGAATGTGTATGAGAGCCGAGAAGGAGTTGTCTCCCATTATGCTGATGAGTTATCTTCGCAAGTCAAGAGATTACCTAATATACTGCAGCAGGGAATTGGAGCACTCTTCGGTTGTGATGGAGTCATCTCATCAACATTTCAGGACTGGCTCAGCCAAGGCCAAGGGATTGGTTCTGGAGTACTCTGGCATTGAATCGACATTCACTAAGCAAGCACAAGATCATATTAATCAGACCGCTCGAGGTCATAGCGACGCTGAACTCCATAACGCAGAAGCTCATTATCTGGAATGCCTGTTGAATGATCTCGAGGCAGAGCTCCATCGGCGCGACAGTATGCTTTACGAGCGTGATGAGACGCTTCGAGAAAACACTAACGTGATTGGTGACTGGAAGCAAACGGAAAAATCTAAACGTGCGGATTTGAGGAAGGAGTTTTGGAATTACAGACACAACGCAACAGCCCAGCTAGAAGAGAAGGATAGAACGATTGAATCTCTGAAACGTCAGCTGAGGGATAGGGAAAGAAAAGATGAGGGCGTCGGTCTGGGTATTGTGCCAAATGTCCTCCTACATCATGGCAATGATGGGGGCCGCAGTACCGATCTGGATCCCCACAGGCAGGTAAAAGAGGCTGTCACACCAACTTGTCCATCACCGTCAGATTCATGTGGCATCAACACAAGATACCGTACGATGTTGTCCGATCCGTTCTGGCAACCCCAGTCTACGGCTTTCCCCCATGAAGTGAGGCAGCAAGAACACTCTTATTTGAGTGGCTCAAAACTAAGTCAGCCAGACAAATGTGAAGCCCCTAGCTGGCACAAGCAGCAGTCGCGCAGAGTGTCCACACTGGAAGATGGCTGGGGAGCGAAGCCTAGCATTCGTTGGACCTACGACACAAATACCTCAGCCCATGCGCCCTCCCAAGCCAAATCCTGGAGTGTCAATCAAATGGCTGGAGCTGGCAGCGAAGATCAGACGTGCCAAAATGCAGACAAGTCCACTTGGAGAGGCATGCGATGTCCAGAAGCAGGCTTCCGACAGCCTCCACACGCCAGTTCTAGCAATACGACCTGTGAATATGTCATAGGAGCTGTCGACAAGGTGCAGTACACACAGCAACCAGGCACACGAAAGCTGTACAACCAGAAGATCTTCAATGCTCTGCGTGCAGACTCTCTACGAGAGCCTGCTGTAGATCAATTCTCGCAAAGCTATTGCCCCATTCCTGATACTAGTAAACCTCCATTACCAGCTCCTACGGCTGCAACCCAGCCAGACAAGTGTTGGCCGAGATTCAAGTCACCAGCTCCGTCACACATTACGATTGTTAGAGATACGGATGCATATCCTCAAACTCCTACAGCATATCAGAGCCAGACCAACAAACCAATCTCAACATGGGACAACCCGATTTCAGCGATAAACTTTCCAGAGCATCGACACACTGAGCTATGGGGCCAATTGAGACCCTTACGACCACGGCCTACTTAGGTGATTAGCTTAATGGTGCTTCAAGACCCTGAGGTTCGGCAGTACTGCAGATGTCGTCTCGCTTTCATTCGAGCGATCCGGAGAAGAAGCAGGGATTGCATGCTTATGCGTGTGTTGAAACAATTACCAAGAAGTGGGGCGAGGGGAAAAGAAGACTGGGGTTTGCAGCATGATGGGGAGCGTGTTCATTTCCCCTCATGGCCTCTCCATTATTGCGACAGTCAGTGTTTCTATGACACTACAGGGCAATGCCTACTGTTCACTTAAAGAAGCTACCTCATATATAGCAGCGGTAATCCACTAGTTCTGTTAGTGATGTGAATGTTACTGTGCCATCAATGACGAAGTCCGTAGTGCCAAAGCAAAAGCAAGAGACTCTCCTTCACACCGCTGCAACAGTCATGACGATCGTCCACTCGTGACCAGCGAATTGGTTCGTTCCTCAGCGCACAGCCTGCGGCCTCGGCCATGAGGGCCAATGCACGCTGCAGGCGGACGTCATTTACTGTGGGCAGCCCAAGGTGGTACAACCTCACAGCAACAGGCTTGCGTCTGTACCAATTGTAGGCCTGCCTTTTCCATGATACAAGGGTGTATGTTAGGTTTGATGAGCTGGCACTTCTTTTCTATATGTAATCTGGGATGTCTTCTTGAACCTTAAGAATCCAGCTCTCATTCTTGCCTTTCCTCACCTTTCGTTGTCGTGTATCACATATCAAAGACATCTGCTTGTGAACATTATACCTTGCTATAGCGAGCATAGAACAACCAGAAAACATTCAGCTGCCTGTCTAGCAATCTAGCCGGACTCTCAGCTTCGCCGCGCATCGGCCAGTGGAAACAGGATGGCCTCTCCACCTCCACCAAGGGAACGACCACCCAGTGATGAACGCAGACGCCGTCGCTACGATGATGATGACTTAGCTGCCCCTCCTACGGTGGCGGACAGCAGCAGAGATGACGACAGATATCGGCGCCCATTGCCCGCGCGCTCCAAGCCAGCAGCAGCAGAGGCAGCTGATCGCCGTGGCGACAGGAGAGACAAGTACGCCGGCGACGACGAGGATGACTATCTTCCCCCCAAAAAGCCCGCCATGGCTTCCAGACGTGACAGAGCATCGCCGCCTGCCAAAGCCGGCGATAGCCCAGAAGATCTGAAACCCGCCAGACGCAGCGACAGGGATAGAGATGACCCAGAGCCCGCGCCTAGACGGAGGGTGAGAGATCGAGACCCCTACGACGACGACCCGCCTCCCCCTCGGCGCAGGGGCGACCGCGACAGGGAGAGGGACAGGTACGCCGATCCTGAGCCTCCTCGTCGCAGAGGCGCGGACAGGTATGATCGCAAACCTCCTCCGGCCCGGAAGTCAAAGTACGATGACGACGACGAAGAGGACAGCGGCTACGACTCGCCGCCCAAGCAGCGCCGTACCCATGGTAGGGACGATGCTGCGTATGACCGAGGCTACAAGTCCGACGGGAGAGACTCTCGACGTCGTCGCGGCGGAGAAGATCCCTACGACCGCGGGTACAAGACCGATGACCGCGAGACCGCGAAGCCGCGTAGAGACAGAGACAGGGACAGGGACAGGGACAGGTACCACAGGGATCCTGACCGTCGTGAGAAGGAGAGGGATAGGAGCAGGAGGCGCAGGCACGATGACGATGACGACTACCACGCTTCGAGACCTAGCAAGGGAAGCTCCGGCAGGCACGGGGGTAGTGGCAGAGGCAGTGGCAGCGGTAGCCATGGCAGATCGAAGAAGGGCCTAGAGGACTATATGGCTCAAGGCCAGAAGGCGTGGAAGACGGCCGAGCCGATCGCAAAGCCGCTGCTGGCCAATTTGGCGAAGACTTATCTCGAGGGTGGTGGGCCGAGAAGGTAGAACGACTTGAAGTGACGATGACATGATGACGTCTCAGTGAATCTTTTAAAGTGAAAGCGTGGGCGGTGTGTTATTTATGCTGCGTTCTTTATTTGTTTTTTGAAACCACGAAACTAACGTGTAGCGATATCTATGCCGTGGTCTGTCTACTTCGTGTCCATACACTAGACGAATTGAGTGCAAATGGCTCACGCTCTCTTCACAAGACCTCTCGAGTATTTCATCTTAACATAAACAATTCGTAAGCATATGTTCTGTACTCAACATGCCCTTCCGAACTATCCTTGTTGAATTTTACACCTCGTTGCCATTTACCTAACAACCTTCTTGAACTTGACCCAGAGTGGCTTCTTATCCCTGAACACCCAAATCTTCTGGTCCAACCACTCACCTCGGCCAGCCATCTTCTGTTCATCGAGCTCGAGATCGAAGTGCCACATGGTTTTCGCCACGATGAGTCTCATTTCAGCATAACCTAGGGTTTTGCCGATGCAATTCCTCGTGCCGGCTGAGAACGGCGCAAAGACGGCTCTATTGTCCTTAGCGAAGGGGCTGTCTGGTGAGTTGGAAGAAGGCAGCCAGCGCTCTGGAATAAAGAGATCCGGCTGGTGGAAGTTGACTGATAGGCGGAAGGCGGCGAGTTGGGAGAAGGTTATTGTTGTCTGTATTGATCGTTAGTACTTAGATGTGATCTGTGAGAGGGCGAGAGAAGTGAAAAACTGACGTTCTCTGGCAGCCATTCACCGCATACAATCCCACCACCCTTAGGTGGAATGCGTGACATAGGTATAGGCACTGCCATGTAAAGTCGCATCGACTCATCGAGCACGGCGTGCAGGTATTGGAGTTTGCTGACAGAGAAAAGGGTGATGTCGTCGTCTTTTTCAAAGGTCGATCTGATTTCTCCCACCAGCTTGGCTAACTTGTCCGGATGCTTGAGAAGCAAGTACGTCACGCCCGAGAGGACAGTGGCAGTTGTCTCAGAGCCACCCAAAACCATCACGGAGACGTTGGCTTCCATTTCGTCCTGCGTCATTCCCTGGCCAGACTTGTTGTCGTCGGCGCTCCTGACGATGACTCGGTCCCAGAGGTCGCCTCTTTCTGCGCCACCATATTCCAACCTCTTCCCGATCTTCTCCGTAGCAAGCCCAAAGTTCTGCTTCCGGAGTTTGAGAAGGCTCTCGTCCATGATGTACTTGTTAAGCCAGCCCAGGCCCCTCGACCTCAACGGCATGCTCTGGAAGAGCCAGTAGATGTTCCCACTGGTAGCCTGAATCCACGGATGGGGTTTCCTGTTCTTCATGGAGTCAAATGGCTCTCCTAAGGCGAGATCACCAATCATGTCAAAGGTAGCCATGGTGATCCATTCCACTAGGTCCGCACTCTCACCTGATTCGGCCTTCTCCCTGTATCTATCAATCAGTAGATCGACGTATTTTGCAATCAGAGGCTCCTGCTTTCTCATCCCGCCCTCAGAGAAAGCATGTGCTAGCAGGCGTCTATACCTAGCATGGTCGTCCTTCTCTGCACCGAGAATATTCAGCAATCCTTTCGGTGAGCGCTGGGTGAGGCGAGGATCTTTAGCGAATTCCTCTCGGCCAGGTTTGTGCGCCCACACGTCTTGCAGGACTTGGGCATTGGCATAGCTGAGTTCGTTTGGTCTGATACGTACAATGGGACCATACTTCTCATGTTGGGGAAGACTCTTGGATGCTAGTGTCCCCGTGAACAGAGCCAGGTCCCAAGGGATACATGTAGCGCGCCATAAGAGGGGCCCAGGGTATTTGCGGAGAGGGTGGAAGAAAAGGTTATATATGACATAGGATAGTCCATAGAGAAAGCAGCCTATTAGTAGAAGTGTCAGCAGATTGAAGGACGATAGGAGCACAGAATTGTTGTTAAGTATGCCTGAGATCATTATATCGCGATTGGTATTGAATTAGAAGAGGAGACGATAGGTAGATGACACTGGAAGTTATAAGTACGAATGCCGTCACAGGGCTTCTTATTAGACTCATGGAAACCTGATTTTCATCATTCGTCTAGGTAGACCACTCGAGCATCGGAGAAGTCGTTGCGATCTACTATCAACTATGTGACATCGCGGAACTTCTACCATTGTGAGAAGGCTCGTCGGGAATACGACTACATGCGTGTAACCGGTGCACTTGCCGAATTTCTTGTCAGTCCGATCGTAGGATCACAAGGTTTCAGTTATCAGGCTCACAATAGGCAAGCAGAAATGGATGTTGTAGCACGAACAATGATGGCTGGCAGATTCTTGAAGCGGTATTGAGTAGAGGTGAGAGGGCAGGGCAGAGCCGTCTTCATATTTCAGGGGTGGTCCCGCCATGAGAGTAGTGTGGAGCGCAAGGTAGGAAAGCCGACGACAACCCCCACCAGAACAGCCGTCATCCCAATACTTATTGCACTTCTGGTTGTCACACAACCGATGCCATTGGCGAGACTATCCATAATCACAAGATCGCTTGTCCACCAGGAATTTTTGCGGCCAGCCTTTACAGCATTCGCTCCACCTGTTCAGTGTTCGAGGTACCATTCACAAACAATGTCTGGGCCACAGTACCTCACTGGCGATAAAGCCGGCATCGAGACATTCATTGATCAGTTCGATGTGAGACACTCCCAACCATAGCAGACGCACTGTGATGTATCTGACACGCCAGTAGGTTTTCTTGTTCGATTGCGATGGTACCTCCTCCCACCTACAATCCTCCAATGCCTAGCCAAATGCTCAAATAAAAAGGAACCACCGTCTGACCAGAAGAGAAGGATAGGCGTACTTTGGTCCGGCGATCATGTCTTCCCAGGCACAGCCGAGACGATCGAAATGCTGCGTAGTAAGGGCAAGCAGCTCGTCTTCGTGACGAATAACAGCACAAAATCCCGTGCCGACTACAAGAAGAAGTTCGACGGTGTGGGCATCTCATGCAAAGAGGTATGCTTGCAGTATACTCCTACCCTCTATGCACCACACTCTCCTCTAACTTCCTTTAAAAGGACGAGGTTTTTGGCTCAAGCTATAGCGCTGCGATATACATCTCTCGTATCCTCGCCCTGCCGCCGCCCAAGAACAAAGTTTACGTCCTCGGCGAGAGTGGGATCGAATCCGAGCTCGCAAGCGAGAAGGTGCCGTTCTGCGGTGGCACCGACCCCTCCCTCCGCCGCGACATCCAGCCGGAAGACTTCACCAAGATTGCCTCTGGAGAACTTCTCGATCCTGACGTCGCTATTGTCCTCGCAGGATTGGACTTTCACACTTCCTACCTCAAGGTCGCGCTAGGCCTACACTACCTAAAGCGCGGGGCAAAGTTCCTTGCGACAAACATCGACTCTACGCTACCGAGCGCTGGGGCTCTTTTCCCAGGTGCTGGGAGCACGTTTGCGCCTTTGGCTAAGAGTGCTGGAGCTGAGCCGCTAGCGCTAGGGAAGCCGAGTCAGGCAATGATGGATGCCATTGAGGGAAAGTTCAAGCTAGATAGGAAGAGGACTTGCATGGTGGGCGATAGACTGAACACGGATATCCAGTTTGGCATTGAGGGTGGACTTGGTGGCACCTTGGCCGTACTAACGGGTGTCAGTAAGAAGGAGGAATTTCTAGAGGAAGGGGCTAAGGTGGTGCCGAGTGCCTATGTAGACAAGCTAGGCGATCTCCTGGGGTGAATCATCGGTCCATAATATCGGTCTTACGTGTTACATGATAGACGATCAATAGCAAAGCCTAGACGCTTCTGTCTTGACTGCCAAGTTTGCACCTAGAGTAGCATGATGCTAAACGCATACATTTTACATAAATGTTACATAAATGTGGTTCCTATATGCCGTATCCAATAACGAATCTGAAACACAAACTTACTCTCCTAACCACTAACGAAGTCTCAACGAACCCGGAGATCATCTGAAGCCCTAAGACATCGCCTAAAACCGAGACTCGTGCTTTCATGCATATGGAAAACTACTCCTAGTAGTCTAAGTCCACAAGATGGACCTAATCCTCATCCTCATCTTCTTCGAGTTCCTCACCTCTAACAGCAACTGTGCTATTAGCAGAACGCAGACCTCTATCAGACCCGGCTATTGGCGAAACTCCAGCAGAACTGGGCGGTGTCAGCGGAATGTTTGGTGATCCTACCGCCTTATGCTTTCTAGCGCTCGGATGGCTGATGCCTACAGCCTGAGCAGCTGCAAATCTCACGGTTTGCTCATGATAGTACGTATTTAGCTTCTGCAAGGCTGTGCGCTGGTTCTCGATAACAATACTAACAGGATGATCCAGCCCAACACGAGCTGCTCGTACCATCATGATTCTTATTTTCTCGGCGTTGTGGAGAGTGTTCACATCTCCAAGACCGGCCTTGACTCCGTATAGGAACGCCGCCATAATCTGTAGGCGGTCTTCCGAGGCTTTACGGTCTTGCGCAGCAATAGCACGAGCAAATTCACTCGCTACTTCGGCCCATTTTTGGGTAGTGCGAGCTCTAATCTGAAGACCCCAACCATGAACTATGTTACTAACGATGTGTTCGATGTGTGCTAGATTTGATGAGATTCCAAGATATTTGCAAATGAGAGCCATTGCAGGTGCGTTGGTAACGTCCACATCGACATTCTGCTGTTTGAAACGGCCGACAATAACTTTACTAGAAGTCCCGCCTAAGTAGAGCTCAGACAATCGAAGTAATTGATTAAGAGCGGGGGTCTGGCTAGAAAGTTTCAGTAGCTGTTGTAGTTGAATCGTGTGTATGATGGCATCTCTAGGAATTTCCGCCCACACAAGGTGTTCCAATTGGCCCCCGTAATGCCATGCACCGTTGTTAAGAAGGTACTTTTTCTTCAACTCGTTATGATACGGCGTGAGATGATAAATCCTACGGGGATCGATTTTGCTAGAGTCAATAACAGTGACTCGCATACTAGCTCTTCCCTTTGCCATCTCTTTGAAAGCCTTTCTAAGTGTCCACGCCAACCCAGTGCAGCAGCTAATGAAAGGCGAGCCTATAGGCTGATTGCCTACATGATTCTCAACATCCGATATCGAGATCTCAGTACTTTCAGGGGCTCCATCGATGTAGTTGTTATATATGAACCTTCCAGCTAGGAAGCCTTGGACGCTGTTCTGACCATGGCTAAATTGATCCCAGCATCGGAACAAAAGTGGGGAGGCAGGTGGATGGGCTCTTTCTGGGGATACAGGCTCTGGACTGGCGTTGGCTTGTTCTCTGCTTTTCACAGGTATTAAGAGATTTCCTCCATTACGGCGATGAAGCAAGTATTTCTGCTCAGACTGATTCAATCTGGTTGATCGCGACGATAGAGCCTCTTTTCTAGATGTCGACATATCGGATGTTCTAGATGACTCGGAGATGTGCTGTCGTGATGGTATCGTTGCGATACTGACCCTAGACATTCTTCGCCTAGTTCGCTTGACATTCAAGGAGCCCGTTTCCTCATTGCGGAACTCTGGGGAGCGCCTCTTAGAAGAGGCTGGTGTCGATGGTGAGATGTGTGATGCAAGAGTGATGCTGCCTTCATCACTATCGCAAGACTCTTCAACAACTAGTCTAGGACTAGGAGCAGTATCTGTCTCGCCGAGGCCAGCCGCGGCGCGTTTGATCTGGTCCAATGCAGCTGTCTGCACTCGCTGTTCTACCAGTGTCAGAGGTACAGCCGTGAGGATGTCCCAGTCAGCGTGGTGACGCAACTTTTTCACCTCTTGATACTGGGCGTTAAGGGCGTTGGGTGGCCGAGCTGCGCCTGGAACTTGACGAGAAGCAAGGTCATCTTTGAAAATGGCGTTGAATACTGCGAACCTAACCTTCGGTGGGAAGTTGAATCTGGTCCATATTAACAGTAGCACCCGTCGTTCGTGGATTGTCCATGCTACGCCCGTTGTATTATTCCTTGGCATGATAGTATGATCGAGGAGAGGATGGAAGTGAGTGTTACCAAGATGATGGAAGATTGAAGAGTGAAGTGTAGCGTGAAGTGTGCCAACCAGACTCAAAACGTCGAGGATGAGGTCTGCCTACCGGTGTCAAGATATGGCGGAAGGCGCGAAATTTGGAATTGTGCTCACGATAGAGCTCGTTCCTCCGTTGCTTCCACCATTCTGGACATCTCCCCATCTACCCCTCATGCTGTAGAGGATCTCTTAAGACGCTGTTGATTTAAGGTTGCCTCCCGTCGTGAGGGTCAGGCACCACCAGGTAGGTAAGTAGGTACTTAGCAACTGGTTATCCTCTCTATGCTTCACAGTAGACGTTTGCAAGCGTAAGCGACTGGCGGTTAGGACATCTTTCAAGCACTATCAGTCCTCTAACAGGATCGCTGCTGCCACATGGTTGGTGTTTCTAAAAGTACGTAAAGCTGATCATGCTCAGCAGGTTCCGAGACACCAATGTCCACTCGATGTCACGAGGCAGATACGATTAGCACACCACCATCTTCGTGACCATGTGCACCTACACTCTCAAGCTAGGGATAGGCTGTGAAAACGAGCAGTACCACCGTATCGACAGCACCGCGTGCCACACGTGAGATACATGTCATAAGCCAACTCTGCATATGTATGTACTGCGGCGGTTATTGACAGCGGGCAGCAGCATCCACTCCGCTTTACTTCGCAGATCTTATGGGTAAGCATGAGCTTTCTTCTGCGTGCTAGCAAACACGAATGTAAAGCATGAACGCATGCTCGTCTACTCCAACCTACAGAGGGGGTTTTTCCTTTTGGAAACATGACGATGTTTCACATTGCATCACTACGGGGCATGCTTTGAGGCGGAACCCTGAAGAATCCACACTGTGACGACTTTTCCCTTCCTCTCTCTCGACTTAGGACCCTTTAAACAATCCTGTCACTCCACAACGTCGGGTTCGACGAAGCGAGCCTGCTTGAGGGCGTCGGCCGGTGCAAAGGCAGGAAGCCACTTGGCTTGGTGCTACTGCAAGCCGACCTAGCGCCACAACGGACGGCGGATTGCGGACAGCTGTGAGAAGCTCTTACCGTTCAAATGATGGGGCTGGGGCTTGCTACTGGATTACCTCAGTGTTCACCTAGTCGTCGTCGTGGTGGCCGCACAAAGTCGAAAGCGTGCTGTCGCGTGGGTCGAAGTCGAGGCAGGTGATGGGAGATGTGATAGGCCATAAGGAGAGCAGGTGAGAGGTAAGGATCTAGCAGAGTACCTACATACGAGGTAGGGATGAGAGCTGGGAGTGCCGGATGACCAGCACAAAGGTAGCTGGGAGAGCCCCCCCCCCACTCTCTCTAACCCGGAGGCTACAGTACAGAATGGAGATGGCCTATGCTATTGTTCTTTGCGACAATTAGGTGTTCGTGTCTTGCGCGGTATAAGAACACAGCGCAGTGCTAATGCATGTGTGCGCATGTAGGTGTAGTGTCTGTACACATTCGGCACCCAACGTCCTCGTACACTCTGGCCAACAGTGGGTAGACCTGCCACACCAAACAGAGAGTGACGCAAGGTGTGTTCTGATCTCTGCAACGGGTGATAATTACCAGCCTGCAGTACCCGTGTAGTGCCCGGTACCTTGATCCAAGATCGAGATACTCGCTACGTACCTCCCACCAGGGCGATGGGCTACCCAGCTCAATTATGCATCATCAAATCATAGATGGACAGACTGCTGCGCGCCAAGATCACTGTATACCGGTCATCTCCTGCTGTCTACTAGTAGTCGCCCGCTCCGCACCAGTTCCACTCGCTCTGCCCCATACGATGAAAGACCTCTGATGCATGGGCACGCTTTCTGATTGTCCATCTATGACCAAATCTCATCCACAGTCCAATCCAATACGAGCAGGCGATAGTGTAATTTTGACGCCAGGGCCTCTGGCGCCACGATTGCGGCGGCCACCAGTCTAGTTCTGAGCATCGCAGGGGAGGGACGAGAGGTCGACGCAAGGGCCCTTGCGCTGCACACTACGGCGCGCAAACCCAATTCTCAGCATCATCACCTGCGGTCCTGCAGCGCGGTACGGTTAACTTGGTGAGGTCAGGTAACCGGTCCCAGCGCCACAGTTCGCGTTCACTCTTTGGGGATTACCGCTCTCTCTGCCTTCAGACTTCTCCAGAATACTACAGACTTAATCAAAGCCTGTCCGCCTTTCTGGGTGTTTGTGCGACTCCCCATGTGCGACGCGCAACGCCTAATCATCTTACCCACATCATCTTAGTCAAACACGAACACAGCGAGATATTGCGCCCCTACATGAAACGCTACCGTGCAGAGCATGTGAAATCACCACCTCTTGCCGCGCCCTTCCTTGCCTTCTCTACTTCTACTCTCTAGGTCCTCGTTGACGACACTGGCCGGCTGAAACACCCCGTCCCGATATGCCCTTATGGCCGTTCAGGAAGAGGCGCAGCAAGGACTCCAAACATGATGCTACTGCTGCGTCTTCTGCTCTACAACAACAGCCTTTGATCGAAAAGTCCAACAATCCCCGCGTTACACCATCGCCTCCCGATCCGTTGCAGCAGCAGCAGCAGCAGCGGCAGGGAAAACCAGGCCAGCAACCGCCGCCGCCGCTGCCGCCGCCACCACAAAGGGAACCAAGTACTACCAGCCAGCGTAAACGACGCGCGCCCGACAGCGAAGAAGAAGAAAAGACCGATGGCGATCCCCAATGGGTAGAGAGCAAGAAACGCCACTCGCTCGCAGAGAAGGAAAATGCCCGGATGCCTCCATTGCAGCAGCCACCCTCGACCGCGGCTTCGCGCCATCGCGTTAACAGCATCGAAAACATCACCGCCTTACCTAATCAACAGAGGCTCGAGAACAGCCCACATCTTCGTCCTGTTGATGGTGAGAGATCGGCGGCCTACAGTTTTCTCCAGCAATCCTATTCGCATACCGATGTCAGTCAGCAGCAGCAACAAACGCGCACGTCGCGACCGGGTACGCTTCGCAGCAAACGTAACTCCCACAGCGACGCACCAACACGGCGGAAGTCAAGCAAGAAGCGCAAAGACGACCATGCCCGAGAAGAAGAGATCCGAGCTATGACGGAACCCATTCCCATCCCAATCCCTCACTCGACTGGTGAGGGCCCGATTAGGAGCAACAGTAGGAAGCACAAAACCATACCTGGCAAGGACTCCACTGTATCGCTATCACAACCCGGCGGCGGCGGCGGCGGCTCACTCAACTCAGTCATGTCTTTCGTCCTGGAACAGCGTGGATGGGAAGTCGGTAGCTTTGACATGTTCAGTCCTCGTCCTTCGGTGCGTCTATCCAGCCAGCCCCAGTACGGCTCGCCTATGAGCGTAACGAGCCCAAGCGCTCTTTCACGGCATGGGTCAAATCGTGAAAGAGACAAGAGGCCAGTGACAAGGTCTGAGCGCAAGCGACAGACAGTGGGCGATGCAGCGGACGAGTTCGACGCGAGCGACATACGATTCCTCATGGAACGTGACGCCAAACGGAAGGAGAAGAAGATGGTCGAACAGCATGAGAAGCTCGAGCGGAAATTGAAGCAGCGAGCTACGCGAGAAAGAGGGGATAGCGACAAGAGCAAGAGGCGGCGACAGCAGCAACAAGCAGATGAGACAAGACGAGCAGAGCAAGCCAGGCAACGTGCGGAGGATGAGGCAGAGATGAGAGCGAGAGCGCTACGCACACCACCGCCGCCATCTGATGTTCACCCTGCGCTACGAGATCGACCAGCAATAAGGAACTCAGATCCAGATCCGTTAGGGCTAGGAATCAACAGTCCTCTACAATCACCTACACAAGAGGAACCGCCACCGGGTTCCTCTGCCTCACACATACAGACGCCTGAAAACCCCTTTGCAGATCCCGAGTCAGAACCCGCACAAACTCCTACGGCAGTCGAACACCCGGCTCCGATGCACGAGCACGAACGCGGTCTGCGACACGAGCCGATGCCATCGTACGCAACGCCAATGGAAACCCCTATGGAAGATCCGATCCTCGAGACAGCGCAAGCGATACGCTATTCGCATGCAAACACACCACCACTCTCACCGATCAACACCAGGACCACAACCTCGCATCTCTCAGATCGGCAAGGAAGGCCGCAATCTCTTCCAGAACCGCCCCCAATCCACAGCTGGGACCGTCGACCATCCGAGCCAAGAGAAGGAGGCAAACGTGCAGGACCATGGGCAACGTTCTTTCGCCGGGGCGGCACCCTACTTAGAAGACCTGAGGAATCGGGCAAGACATCGCCATCTGAGTTTTCCTTCTCCAACACTTCACGTGAATCGATGCGCAACCAGCCAATACCCTCCCACCTCATAGACACATCCCGCTCACCACAGTATGCGAGGAGCAGGTCTGGCACTCCAGTGCGTACACAGAGCAAGTTCCGCGAAGATTTGCCTGATATGCCACTGTCACCACCAGACTCTCGAGTTCAGACTCCAGACATGCCTGCGCTTGCTGCGGCTACTGTCGCGGCTGCTCGCAGAGGCAAGAAATTCGATCGCGATCTCGATACCAGCGGAGAGGAAACCCTCGCCAGCCCTCGCGACACCCCCATCAGCCCATCGGTGGCAGGAAGAGGGCACGTTCTCGCCTCAGCATCACTGGCCTCAATCGATTCGGAAGGCAGCTGGCTAGCTGGTGGACCCGGCAAACGCGCATCAAACAACTCCGGTCTCAGCCGCGGTATTGGGTCACTGAGCAAGCGCAGATCAGAATGGAACGCCAGCTACGAGGAGCTCGGCGGCGACAGAGACGCAGAGTATGTGCAACAAAGGGGTGCATCTGCACGCTCTTCCGGCATGCGGAGAAGCAGTGGCTTTGCCGTCGCAGGCGCCAGCCTAGACGACAGCGATGTTCCTGCAGGCAACACCGTTGCCGAAGACTCACTCACCCTCAATACGCCAGGCGAGCAGCCCCTCACTGTCCACGAGAGCGTGCGCCGCAGACCCACGCTCGTCAAACGCGACACCCGTCTCAAGTCTCAGGAAGTCCTACTCGGCCATGCCGCTGCACCCGACAGCCCTTCGACGTTAGGCATCGACACCTCCACACTAGTGGATAGCCCAAGCAAGGCTTCCGCCCTAGGCGGCGCCGAGCGCGACCCAGCTACGCCCGAATCGCCCACCGCTCCCGCCCAGCTAGGGAAAGCCACGAGCGTCAACTACGGCAAAGGCCACGCGAGGCAGATGTCCGCTGGAAGCGCCAGACTGCTTGACATCACCCCCTCATCTTCAGTCAGAAGGGAGGGCAGCAATGACCGCGGTCGGCCTCCAACGAGGACGGGAGACAGCATTGCCGGCGGAGGGTCGAAGCTGTGAGTACTTCATGGCTGCGCTGGCGTCAGCCATTAGAATCTCCGATCCGTCTCGGCATGTCATCCACCAACTGCCTTCTTTGCTTTTCTGCAACGGCAGCACCGCATGAACACACGCTCTATACTACGCCGCCATATCACAGTATACTCATGTAACCTATCACTCACTTGGAATTTTTTTCTTGCAATGATACCCTCCTGACCGAGAAGGAATAGGAATCAAAAGTGAAATCTGTACTATGAACCTTTGGAAGAGGAGCTGGCCTCGCCATCCTGTTGGGAGCTGGAGTCCTCCATGTACGATCTTCTTGCATGGTCTGGGGAAAAGGGAGATCCTGGAATGGAACCTGTGACATCTACCAAATCTCTTGAAGAGAAGAAGAGATGGCATGTTGTTTTGCTTTGTTTTTTTTTGTGGTTTTATCATGTGTTAGATACCCCCTCTTTTCCTTCTTGTTTGATACCAAACAACTAACCGAGTCTGATATGAAAGTAAAAAGTCACTTTGTGCCAGTCTCGAATTTCAAGTCTCGTAGATGTGGTTGAGTAGATTAGTGGTGTAAATGCAATCACCACGGTGTCTGCGAGTCGCTTGATTCGATGTGGAGGCTTGCAACACGAAACGAGTTGTGCTTCGCAGCACCTTACTATCATTTGGGAGTAGGTAGACCGGGGCCTCTCTCTTGACGCATTGCTACGTGGCAAAATTTTCCATACGGCGCAATCTCGTAATGTGAAAACTAAACTAGAAAAGGTGACCGCTACCGTGACACATGCAATCGTAAGAGGTTGAATGATGATATTGATTCATCTCATGTATGTATCTAACCTGTTCTAAGCCATTATGCTGTTGCTACACTCATTACCTCCAGCGCGTTAGTCAAACAGCCTCGATCTCGCCGGCATCTAGAGTAAAACAAGTCTTTTAAAACATTCAATAATTCATCTCGTCACACATTAGAAGTCGTTAAAAAAGAGGTAAGGAAAGATTAGAGCTACACCACGCTTTTCTTTGCATATGGTTTGTGTATGCATCCTTTCCCAGGCAATAGAAAGCAGGAAGACAAAACAGGAAAGACAGTCGCGTCCAGAGCCAGTTCCACGCAGCCAGTCGCCATGTCAGATCGTGGTGATGCAATTGCACGGTTCGGACGTGTGTACCCCAGCAGGTACAGAGGTGGCAAGCATCTCTCTACCAGTGGCGTGCGCCCTCTGTGAACGTGGTCGTACGAGGCTGATCATGAGTGTCTCGGCATCTCTGGTTGGACTGGTGTTTGGCGTGATGGTGTCAAAAGGGAGCGTTTGATGTCCTCTCGCGAGGCCAGCAGCGGATGGTGGTGTCCAGGGACGCTCGCTCCGTGGGTTGCGGCCTGGTTGCGCGTCATTCAGGAACACTGGCTCTGGCCGTTGGAAGGTGTCAGTGTTGTTGGTAGTGATGGTGGTAGTGGTGTTTGACTCTCTGCGAGCCGCTGGGTCGTTTCGATGTTCGCATCAAAGAGGGGCGGAACGGTGTGCCACTGAGTGTCGTTACGCGTGACGGAACCGTGGTTGAGAAAGGGGCAGTCGCATCGTGGTGGTTCATGTCGCATTCCAAATCAGGCAGATGGGAGGGAGAGTGTGCGCGTGAGCGTTTCCCGCTCATTTGCCTAACTTCAGGCTCAGGCCTCGCATTCTTGACTTGAAGGGCGCGATGGGCGAGCTGCTGCTGCTGCGTTCCGGTGATCTTGAGGATGTCGGCGATGATGCGCCATTTGTACTCGATGTGCTGCTGGAGGAGGCCGAGCGCTGGCGAGTCTCTGCTAGGACATCGTCGAGGCTGACATTGCCGTGGTTGTACGGGACGGCCTCTGCGTCGAGAATTTCAACAAACTTGGAGCCAGACATTTTGGTTTACTGTTGTTTGACTGTGAGAACCGTCGATAATGTGGAGTTCCTCTTTCAATTACGATCGATTGGCTTGTGGAGTAATGAATACCGCTGGCGTAATTTCTGTCGAGGGGCGGTTCAGGTGTGAGTGTTTATGTGTGGCGAACCCAGTCTCCAATTCGTCAGTGTCGTCACTGGGGGGGGCTTATGGGGTCTGCAGTTATCTGCTTGCAAGGGTTCGGCCGCCAAGTGATGACTGCCAACCAACACAGACTCAACAGGTGTCCGAGTCGACAAGTGAAAGCAAGCGATAGACGGACAAGAGACGGATGAGGGTGGAAGGAGGCAGCCAAGGGTGATAATAATATCCCCAATCCCTCTGTCCATCACTGTGCACACAAACGCACACACACACACACAGCAGTCTCTACTCACATACACACGCGCACACACCCACACCCACACCCACAACACGCATAGCGGGACCGATACTTTTTGGGCAGGCAGAGCAAGCCTGTCCCGTCTCGCCCGCGACGCCGCGTCGAGGAGAACACACTACACCGCGCTACCACTAGGCGTCCAGGACCAGATCACACGCACCACTCCAAGCGCGGAATTCTAGGCGTCGTAATGCCTAGGCAAGATGGAGAGTCGTGGTTAGAGAGCCCAAAGGCCGGCTAGTGGGAAACCCACCCAGGGTCCGGCCGGGTTTCCTTAGTCCGCCCTCGTGCGGTTTACGTGTGTGCGCACACGCCAGACAGCGCGACGGCAGCAAAGAGAGATTTTGCCCCTTCGAATTCCTGTCCCTGCATATCCATGCGGTTGTGTGGCTTGCTGTCCTTCCTACTCACGCGCAAAATCCCTGGGGGGGGGGAGGGGGGTGCCCTATCGGCTTCACTGCCTCTCTCTTGTCTATCGCTGCCATTGTCATCTGGAGGGGCCTCCTTAGGAGATCTTCTCGCTCAGCCTCCTGAGACACGGGTCTATGCCTTGATGGCGGTAAGGGAGGGAAAACCTGTAGATGCAGGAGGTGGATCTCCACACTCCCCAAGGCCTTCTAGTGCACCTTTTGCCTTTCTGCTATTCTGTACGTCAGAAGCGACGGCCGAATAACGGCGTTCGCTACTATAGCCAAGACCGAAGGGAAGAGATGACAGCAGTCAGATGGTGTATGCCAGAGAGTCTACCTAGGTAAGACTATTCTCTGGCGGTCTACTCCCGTCCACACTTAATGCCGCGCTACATCTTCGCTCAGCGGAATGGCACGGGTAGTGCTGTGGTCGAAGCATCCCTGCCATTGGGCAGTCCCCGAGGGACATCATCTCTCCATCTGGAGGAAGGTGTATGCAATCCCTGGACGACAAGAAGACAGGCAGCATTGTTCGGGAGTTGTGCAAGCCCTTGACGAATTTGCCTGCGTGTCCTGTGCTGCATGATGATCACAGAGGCGCAGGGGGGCATGTCACATGACGCTAGCATGGCCTGCGTGAAGGCGTGCGTGTGTCTCTACGTCTATTCTCGCCTTCCTGCTACCTTGGTCTGCCCTGGTGGGTGCTGCGCATGTGGTGGTTGTCCACGACAGCGAGAACAACAAAGAAGCAGCTGTTAGCGGTCCAGACGAATCTTGGGCGGCGACGGGCAATGGCGCTTTCGCGGCTGTACCGCAAATCTTGCTGTCTCGCTGTCCTCTGTGGCTCGAGCGCTAAGCAAGGTCGCCTAGGCAGAGGCACAACGACGAAACGGGCACAAGCACTACATTTGCCTAGGCACTGTCATTATTTACCAATGCAACAATCTCGGACTGGTACCCGGTGGTGACTCGTCGCGAGACAGCGAGTTGCCGTGGCATAGCGGTAGTGACAACGATGGAGACGCCCCTGGTGCTCCGGACGGGAATCCCGGGATTCCCTGATGGCCATTGTAGACCCGCCGTTGAGCGCGTGTCTTGGCCTGGCCAACCGAGTCTGTCCCATTTGAGCCTCTCTCTTCCTTCGCCAAGCTGTAAGCCGGGCGGGAGGCAAAAGCAAATGCGAGGCGTCAGAAAGGAACAAAAGCCCTCGGCGGCTTGTGACCCATGAGATCCTCTGACGGAGACAGGCTCCTGCATCAGAACTCGTGTCTCCCCCTCGCCAAAGGCCACGGGGAGGTCACGTTGATCCAGCATCTATTTACGGGAAAGCAACTGCCTTCCTGGCTGCCGTGCACGCCTGATACTCTCAACCGCATCTCTTGCCTCAAGGTGATATCTTCCCCTCCCTCCATGCTTGAACACGTACTCTTCAGCAATAGGCCAGGAAGTGTCACTGTGTCGGGAGGGCAGAGATAAGAGCTGTCAAGGTGGACGTAAGATGACAGCTATAGCTTCCCGGGATTGCCTGGCATGTCTGCGTACACGCTGTCAACACTTGATGTCATGTTGCTGAGCACGCAAGGCCAATGTTTACGCACACCTGTCACACACACCCTCTTTCCTCTTGTTTGCGAATGGGTGAACTTCCGAGACTCGTGATAATACTTGCCTTTCCAGGCTTTGAGAGGCTGCGGTAGAGTTCATGGATGCGTACGCTATCGATAGACGGACCATCGATTGACGCGTATTGTGGCAAACACTGCGTGGCTTTGCAGGGAAGTCCAAGTACTTGGAGTTGCTTGTCGTTGCTTGTGTTGCTGGCTGCTAAGTGGGTGAGCGAGTCCAACCGATGGATTTCTGGGGCGGGTCTCTTTTACTAGCACGTTCGTTGATCACTCTGCGATTTCTTGCACCTTGGAACAGGTGAGTGGAGTACGATAGCGATGTTCGTAAATTTCGTCGGTCAGTGATCTGACGTACATTGTAGATGCCGATGACAGTCAATCCTTGAGCGATTGTTTGACTCGAAGCTATAATCGATAGATACAGACACGAGTCATGGACCAGCCAAAGGAGAGAATTTTCGCACAGTAGTCTACAGCGACTTTGACTAATATCACTATATCTTTTACGCCTAGATGGTTGCTAGGTAGATCAATTGGTCGCGCAATCCCCATCTAACCTGTTTACGTTGCGCAGGTATAAGACGTGAAATTGAAATTATGCCTGTTGTACTAATGCTGTCTTCTTCCACACGCCCGGCGTCGCATGTCCATGCTCTCGCCAAGTTCAAAGTTGAAAAAGTTACAAAAACAAAAGGCCTGTCAGACGTCCATCCGATACCTTCCAACCAGGCCGGCACGAAGCCAGGCGCCCAGGCTGGAGCGAGATCATCGCCTGTCCAGAGCCCGGAGGCTGTGAACAAAGATCGGCATCACTCTTGATATCGGTGGATCGAGTCATCCGCCAGGTTGGAGTACTGTGGCTTCTGTGAAGAAGACAGTGTGTTGGGACGTTTACTATAGAATATGATTCTATGAAGTAACTGATGCGGAAATGGATTAGTACGTGAAAATCATGGATGCAAATGTATGGGTGGTTTTGGGGTAACTCACAGTCGACATGAAGAAAAAAAGAAGAGAGAGAATGGCAGGCTGAAGGTTGGTTATATAGATATTTTTGCGGTGCGGAAGCTGCCGAATTAGCGTGGTCTTGCGGAGGTGCGGAAGTCTAACCCGAAGGCACCTGGTATATGTAGCAAGATGAGACCACTATGTCTTGGTGTGTGAAAGCACAGTTACTGGATATCCTCGCTGCAAATTTGCTTAAACTTTCTTCAATCTGTATCGTGAAGATTCCGCCATCGAGAGGAGGAACACATCTGCTGCTTCAATGCAAAAACCGTGTGTAAATAACGATCGCTTCGGCGCATGTCCATCTGAACAAATATACTATATACTAAAGAAGCCAATTTGCAATATTGACGAGTTGAACTTGAGCGCTCTTCTATTCCCATAAGACCCACTCTGTCCCTCATGATGTCCTACACGAGGCCAAGGTGAATGAAGATAACCGGGCCAGCCTCGACAGCCATCCAGGCAATACCAGCGTAGACAACCAATTTTGTAATGACCTCAACATCATACCTCACTCGTGGCTTCTCCAGAAGTGAGAACATCTCTCTATCCTGCTTCTCATCCTCGTTTGCACTGTCGCTTGCTACATCACTGGGTGGTGGAGTCAGCAAGAAGGTATGCTGAGGTTGTCCAATCACCTGCAGTCGACCAGCAGGATCGTAACTGCTGAACGGCTTTGCCGTGAGGTACGAATCCGCCTCTGCAGCAGTCTCCGCTGCTGGTGTTTCCACTGCTGTATCGTTGCCAGAAGTATAAGAGGTATTGTTACCGGATCGCAAGCTCTGAGTGGATGCCTTGCTATCAAGTGCTCTCTGGCGAGATTCAGAACGACTGAATCGCCTCCGTTCTTCTCGGCTGGCAATGTATTCTCTCGCGTCTGCCTCAGATTGAGGTCCCACCGAGACTGTTCGCCTACGTGGATGCCGCATGTTGGAAAGCATACCAGGTATGTCTGAGGCCGGTGGAAGGACTTTATCGTCATCTCGTAACGATGGCACCTGCCTG
This sequence comes from Polychaeton citri CBS 116435, assembly GCA_010093785.1. Classification (NCBI taxonomy): domain Eukaryota; kingdom Fungi; phylum Ascomycota; class Dothideomycetes; order Capnodiales; family Capnodiaceae; genus Polychaeton; species Polychaeton citri. Next base: position 28,572 of record MU003815.1, read on the forward strand.
TAGTCTCGTGATTGCTTAAAGTATCTTCGTGGCAATCTAAAGCCTAGACTATCCACTGAGCGATAGATGGGAGGGAGCACCCACAGCAGCACTGGCTTCATGCATGCGCGCCATGCAAAAATGAGGACGACTCCAAGAACAAGTCTTGCACCGATCTTGACAAGGTCGTGGTTGTCAAACTCGTAGAGAGTGTGGAACTGCGCGTCATCTCCATGAGCGGCCCTGGATGCGACCCTTACGAAATGCCAAATTCCGAGCTCAAGGCCCATGATAACACCAGAAAACGCGACACTGTCGTCAAAGCATGGGCAGTTGTCTGCCGGCTCTGGATGGAATCGCACCGCTAGTGCACACACTACGATCGCGATGAAAGGTTGTTGGACGCCACCACTAAGAATCCAAGCATCGAAGGCTTCGCCAAAGGCGATCCGAAGCCAGGTGATGAACCCGCCAAGAAAAATGCCGATTACGATGTCGAAGAAGCCGTGCATGCCACAATAGAGCCGACCAAACATGATCGATACGGCGTACCAGTAGAGGCCGAGCTGTATCATGGTGAACGATCTGCTTGAAATGTCACCCTGTCTCTGATGCAGCTCGTAGAGGCAGAAAAGCGCGACTGATATAGCGTTCGTCGTGTGGGTGGATGGGAATCCGTATTCCAGCGCTGCAGACCCAGACATGGATATACGCTTTAAGGGCGGCGAGAGCGGCCGTGGCAAGCACAAGGCATCTTTCACAACACCGCTCAAGAAGACACCCAGAGCAAGCATGTGTACCATGGCAACTCCGACATCTGGTAGCCCGCACCAGAAGCAGATTGGTAAAGCTGTCATGAAGAATGTATGCGTCCCCAGGTTGGCGGTGACGGCGAAGTATGAATCAAGAAAGGATGTTCGACATGTTTCCTGTATTTTTGCTAGTATAGGTGTTTCTTTTCGGACAATGGGGATGAGCTCCTGTCGCAACCTGTACCTCCATCCTGGAAGTCTTCTCTGATAGTGGTCAACTGTCCTCATCCCCGCATCGGGAAACTTGCTAGGAGACGGAGTCCTTGACAATGATTCCGCCATACTCGCAATGATTGCTTTGAATCCTTGTGAAAGCTTGTTCTATGTGGTTGTATTGTCCCATCGAGTAATCGCCAAGGTTACCGTGAACACTTTGTTCTGCCTGGATATGATCGCTAGGGGAGCTCAAACGTTACCGCGCCATCACGGCAAATGCCGGTCTACATATATTTGGTTTGTAGGTTGCTAGCTCACACGATGCCGACCAGCGCATTGCCATGGCCTTTGGCGAATACCATGAATTTCGATATGGACTGGAGGGGAAGGCAACCTTCGGCGGCCAAAAAGCTTGGCTTATTCACGTGCATGTCAGAATTACAAACTATCACAAGCTCATGCGAGGACAAGGTTTCGAGGTTACTATATTCACTACAACATAGCAAATGACGGGACGCAGCGTGCCTCTTGAGTTATCAGAGCCAGCATCAGAGGCCAAGGTACCCTTGTATCAGAACATGCACCCAAGAGGTCGCGTTTCAGTTGTCGCGATGAGGTGGGTCTGGCCGCAGGCGCACGTTGCCTTGGCAACCTTGTGTTGTCCAGCTTCGTCATTCATTGGGGGTTGAAAGCCCAGACACCGGACCGTCGAAACATTCCGCAAGATCACCTCACGTATTGCACATCCATACAAACACATTCCGATCAAATACCACGACACGGCAGAATCTGTACGACATCTCAACGACTACTGTTATCACCATGTCTGTCTCGGCGGTGCAAGCGCGCGACAATCTGCATCGCAAGAACAGCTCCAAGTCCTTCCTCACACGCGGTGACAGTTACAGACGGTCTGCTAGAGGCAGCGATGGCACAGTAAACACTACCAGCAGCAGGGCAACCCATATTACGGCACCGCCTGAGTACAGCAAGAAGTTCGTGGTGGTTGGCGACGGAGGATGTGGAAAAACCTGCCTTCTGATCAGTTACTCGCAAGGCGTCTTCCCAGAAGTACGAGATACAAGCGCGCAAGACAAATCGCTTAAGCATGCTGACTTGGTTTTCAGAAATACGTCCCAACAGTCTTTGAAAACTACATCACACATGTAGAGCACAAACCATCAGGGAAGACGGTCGAGTTGGCGCTGTGGGATACTGCTGGACAGGAAGAATACGACCGCCTTCGGCCATTGAGCTACCCAGAGACAGACTTGCTATTTGTCTGCTTTGCTATCGATTGTCCAAACTCATTGGAGAACGTGCTGGATAAGGTGTGTCTTCCTCATCCCTTTGAATCAACTTTCTAAGCTGACTGGCGTCGTAGTGGTATCCTGAAGTCCTTCATTTCTGCCCGACTACACCAATCATCCTCTGTGGCCTCAAATCAGACTTGCGACACAAGAAGACCTGCATTGAGCTTCTCAAGACCCAAGGTTTGACCCCAGTCACACCTCAGCAAGGCAAGAATGTGGCTCAGAAGATGGGTGCTATGTACATGGAGTGCTCCTCCAAGGAGATGAGCGGCGTGCATGAAATATTCGACACGGCGATAGATATTGCAGTACGCGGTAGGGAAGACGAGCGAGAAGAGGCTGCACCAGCCGGCAAAGTTGCACACGGAAAGGGTACATCAGGAGGTGCACCTGTGAAGAGAAAAAAGCGCAGTAATTGCAAGATCCTCTGAGTACCTTTCTTCTCATGAAGAGTTTTTGAGACATGATCATTGACGTTCGTTGCTTTCTTCAAAACAGATGAGATCGAGACCACGCCGGCTTTCATGAGACACGTCAGCACATGGACGACGCTTGTGAGAGGGGTCAGGGAGTATCTCTGGTGGGGCATCTGAGGGTATGCGTAAGAAAGGGTTTTAGCATATCACACCTGGCGTTCAGTGGGTTGATGCTTGGAGATCAAGCATCAGGTGAATGTATTGCATGGGAGTTTCGTTTCGTGTTGTGTATCAGGTACGGGAATTTAACAAATGATGAGCTTCGCGATATCCGTGCTACATGATGGAGAGAGTGAGGTTCTTGAAAGATCATCATCCCAACATTCGCACGATCTATCTGTTGCGTCCTTCTGCAGTTGCCTCCTGTCCTTCCTTCGAATTCTGTTGGTCGATTTCTGGCTGTTTTGCCATTACGTTCTCAAACTGAGACCAGAGGCCTTCTACATGACCGAATTCGTTACCAACCTGTAGGTGTCAGCATGTGAAGTATTGAACCTTCGAGGTGGCTACTGACAGCGATGATGCCTTCGAGACCACGGTTCAGCTTGTTCATGTTCTGCAATACGTTCTCTAGGCTCTGTCTCACAGTTAAAACCTATCTGTCTTGATTGAAGTATTCGATGTGCGGGCATACTGAGGCAACATCTTGTATTAGCAGCTCACGCTGCTGCTCAAAGAAGCTTTTCTCGGCTGAGGCTCTATTTGAAGCCATGATCCAGTTGCCGTTCCGATGGTTCTTTGCGCATCCCACTATATTGATTCATCCATCGTCCACGTCTGGGGATTGAGGGGTCGAGGATGCGATGCAAAACATAGTGGTGCAGGGAAGCGCGTCGTTCCCGCGTGCAGCGCACGGACACTTACATGTGCTGCTACCTGGTCAGGTACCTGAGGCTAAATATTTGTATGTACAGCGCAGTAGCGAAAGGTCCCGCGGCTTTCTTTGACCCTGAAACACGTCGATAGCGCGACAGGAGCAGCATCCAAAATCATCTAATCACACAAACTGGGAGACAGCAGGACACAGCTGTCTATTCAATAGCAGACACCCTGGGCGCGACACATTCCTCCTCAATTTGATCCATCTAGCCGTGGAAGAGCGCGATACTCGAGAGACTGTCGATCTATCCTCGCTAAGCATCTCCAGTCTCCCGCATGAGATATATTACATCGATGGACTAAAAGCCTGGCAGCGCTCCACGATAGAAAATGGCGGACCTTGCGGTCCAGGCAGTCAATGGCGTTGCGAATGGCACGCCGACCGCCCCTGCTCCTCCCATTCCAGCGGTCGATCCCCAGACAATCATCGATTATCTCGCCAGAGTGTTGGAAGTAATATTGGGAGCTTCGGAACAGGAATTACATAACGAGGGCAGCTTATTACACTCAGACACACTGGACGACACCTTGCAACGATGTCTACGGTTTGCCTCAGAGGGATCAGAGGCCATATACGTTCTGAAAGACACAGTGGTGGCGGAAGAGCAGCAAAGTGGCCAGTCAAATGGCGATACAGCACAATTCAAGTACTCCTTGAGTACTGAGCTTACGACTTCGAAACACACCGTCGACTACGCGATCTTCCTAAAGCGGTCGGGATTCATCTCGGCAGACGTGCCCATCAGCAAGCAGGTAAACGTACATTCATTCCCGCTATCTGGGACTGCCACCAATGGTAAAACCGTATCGCCTTTCGACAGTTTCCACCCATTCGTCCGAGCAGCGCTTGTTCCAGCTTTCGAGGCAACTGCAAGGGAATCTGAGCCTGCGGATGGCCGTCTAAGACCAGACGGTGAGACTCGCACAGGGGTATCGAATGCGCGAAAGAGCCTGGCAGACTTTGAGCAAGGTGTGTCAAATGTACAACAGAACAGGGAGGTTGTACCACCAACATTACAGATTCACGAAGCCGTACAGAAACAATTGAAAGAGGCGAACGGAGACTGGCAAACAGCAGCTACCAGTATACCAGATACCATCCTTGGCGAGTCTCCGCTACTCAATAGGCTTCAGGCGATGGCAATTGAATGGATCCGCCAGATCAGAGACTTCACCAAGTCTACCGACGAACGGCCTGTGGGTACTGCAACGCAAGAAAGAAACTTCTGGCTGGCAATGGAGACAGCGATTGAAAGCATTGAGAGTCAATTGGCAAGTGGTGGTGTGTTGCTCACGATGAAGATCCTTGAGAAGGCAAAGCGACACGGTATTACGGCCAGCTTCCAATCTGACACAGGCCTTAAGGAAGCCAAGGACAAGGTGCAACGGTACAATCAGCTTTTCCACGGATTCCCTGTGGAGGACCTGACCTCTGCTGCCAACATCGAGAGACTCTGCGACGCACTGGACCAGGTCTTTAACCATCTGAACAAAAAGCTGAGGATATCCCCATATCCAGTGCGGAGGGCACTGCCGTTGGTCGAAGCCATTTCGGCGGATCTCGATTCGCGGATACACAACCTTGTCCATGGCAAGACATTGATGCAGATCCATTTCCCAGATTTCGTGAAGGTGATCGCCTCGATAGACGAGGTTTGGGCTTTCTGGGATGAGGATGCAAAAGAATTCACAAATGTTGCGCGTGATGTCACCAGGAGGAGAAATGATAAATTCATACCCATCAAGATCACCAAGCGACACGACAAGACCCAGGACAGGTTGCAATACATCAAGACCTTCCGTACCAACCACGAAGAGCTACAAAAAACGATCGTCAGCGTTCTTGCCCCAGACAATGAAGCTACGGATGTTGCTGACGGTACAGTGGCGCCGGTAGTTGTTGGGGAGCTAGGAGACGTTGATGCTGTCGAGGAGATCGCACAAGCATATCTGCTCGTAAAAGATGTTGATGTCCTCGATCTCTCATCCGATGGTGAGCGTGCATGGGCCCTTGCCGAAGCTGCCTACAACGAACGTACTGCTCGAGTTGAGAATTCTATCATTGCACGATTACGAGATCGACTTGCTGTAGCAAAGTCAGCCAATGAGATGTTCAGAGTATTTTCAAAATTCAACGCCCTCTTTGTCAGGCCGAAAATTCGAAGTGCGATCCACGAGTATCAGACGCAACTTATCAACAATGTACGGGACGACATTGACGCATTGCAGCATCGATTCACGCATCAATATGGTCAATCAGAGTCGCATGCCATGGCGCAACTGCATGACCTCCCCCCAATTTCGGGGGCCATCATCCGTGCACGACAGATACAACGGCAGCTGGATGGTTACATGGGCAAAGTCGCTGATATCTTAGGGCAGCAGTGGGCACAGCATACAGAAGGCCAAAAGCTGTATGCGCTTGGCGAGCAGTTCAGGCGCAAGCTAGATACGAGACCTATCTTCGACGATTGGCTGCGAGACATCAATAGGAAGCACCTATCGATATCAGGCCGGCTGTTTGCCATCAGCCAGAATCGCGCCAGAGGTAACATCCTTGAAATCAATGTCAACTTTGACTCTCAGGTCATCACGCTGTTCAAGGAGGTTCGTAACCTGCTTTGGCTGAACTTCAATGTGCCCCATGCGATTACCAACGTGTCGAAAGAGGCGAAACGGGTCTATCCCTTCGCAGTCAGTCTGATGGAGAGCTTGAACACATACGAGCAAACTAACCGCACAATTGAGACCATGTCTCAGGTAGCCGTGCTTCTCAGCGGATATCGCAACAACGTGCAGATGCTCATTGCAAAGGGTGCACCTTTGAGATGGGAGACTTTCGTTCTTGCTTACGACGTTCATATCCGGCAAACGGCTGAAGACTCCCTTGGACGATCGTCCGGTGATGATAAATTGCATGTCCAGTTTGTGAGAGATTTTGGCAATTCGATCACCACTCTTCAAAGCAAAGTCTCCACCCTTGCAAGCATTCAACACACGGTCGACACGGCTTTGATAGAACTCCAGAGCTGTACATACACCTTTGACGCCTTTCATGCACACCTCGAGACAATCCAACACGCTATTGATCAGCTTAACCTTGAGAACTTCGCCAATATCGCTTATTGGGTTGCCGATACGAACTGTAAAATCGTCGAACTATTGCATGGACGTTTGCGACAAGCACTTGCCGATTGGAGTGACGACTTTGCTCACGCTTCGAGTGCTGGAGAGCCTGGCGAGAAGGACCCTGGTAGATCGCATATTGATGCAGTTGCACATGACATCGTCATGCAAAACCAGATTATCCAACTTGATCCGCCTCTCGAAGAGACGAAAACTACTTGGCTCGAGAATCTACATAATTGGCTGAGCCGGGTCTGCAACCTTCCGCGTATTCAGGCCTCACGTTTTGAAACCGCAATGATGAACATTGGGTCGCAAGGCCAAAGGACTTATGCCGAGCTACCTCTGATGTGCATGGATATTCTTGGAAGTCTATACGAGGGCATTGAAGCGCGATTGGGTGTCGCCCAAACTTATGTCGATGAATGGCTACAGTTCCAGTCTCTCTGGGATCTCCAACTTGAGCAGATTGAAGATGACCTTGGTGAAGAACTTGACCTTTGGCTGCAACTCATTCTTGAGATAAGGCAGAAGCGTGACACTTTTGACACTTCTGGCATGAGACGCTCGTTTGGACATTTGACAATCAATTACGAGCAAGTGCAAGCAAAAGTGAATGCCAAGTACGACCAGTGGCAGCACGACCTCCTTGGGCATTTCTCGGGTCTGTTTGCAACGAGGCTGATTGATGTCTACTCAGAGCTGCGGAAATCCAGGAAGGACCTAGAAGGGCAGTCAATGCAAGCTTCTTCCACTTCACAAGCCGTGTCATTCATTACGGTCGTCCAAACATGCAAACGAAAGGCCAAGATCTGGGAGCCAGAGATGGATACTTTCAGGCAAGGGCAGCAAACGCTCTCCCGGTTGAGGTATCAATTCCCCAAAGATTGGCTGTACGTTGAACAAGTCGACCATGAATGGACTGCCCTTGTTGAAGTTCTAGAGCGTAAGAGCAAAGTCATCGCAGACCAGACAGACGCATTGCGCGCAAAGATTGTAGCAGAGGATGGCGTGGTTTCCAGACGCATCGACGAAATCACTGAGAAATGGAACGAGGAACGCCCAGTCTCTGGTTCAATCCCACCAGCGGAGGCCACTGTGACTCTCGATGGGTTTGATACAGAACTGTCACACTTACGTGAGCAGTTTGACATGGTCACAAAGGCCAAGGAAGCCCTTGAACTGCCTGCCAGCCCTGACAACATGCTAACAACGCTTCTCGAGGAAGTCCAGGACTTCAAATCTGTTTGGGCTAACTTGACTATCGTTTGGGATCAGTTAAACGACCTGAGAGACCAGCCATGGAATAGCATACAGCCACGTAAGCTGCGCCAATCCCTCGACAACCTTATTAAGACAACTAAGGAGATGCCAAGTCGGATGCGACAATATGCAGCTTTCGAGCATGTGCAGTCAGTTCTGCGCCAGCTGCTCAAAGTGAACCCACTTCTGACTGAAATGCGTTCCGATGCGGTTCGAGAGCGTCACTGGGTGAAAATCTTCAAGGCTCTTAAGCCATCATCGCGCTACTCAGCCATCTCTATGACCCTTGGTGATGTCTGGGATCTACAACTTGGACCGAGTGAGTCCGTTATTCGTGATGTCATCGCCCAAGCCCAGGGCGAGATGGCTTTGGAAGAATTTGTCCGCTCTGTTCGTGATCATTGGCAGAACTACTCGTTAGAGCTTGTAAACTATCAGAACAAGTGTCGACTGATTCGCGGTTGGGACGACCTGTTCGCCAAGTGCAGCGACCATCTCAACTCCCTTCAGGCAATGCGTCACTCGCCATACTACAAAGAGTTTGAGGAGGAAGCATCCGCTTGGGAGGATCGACTAAATCGTATCCACGTCCTCTTCGATGTGTGGATTGACGTCCAACGGCAATGGGTCTATCTGGAGGGCGTCTTCACTGGCAACGCAGATATCAAACACTTGTTGCCTGTTGAATCTTCACGTTTCGCCAACATCAACAGCGAATTTATGAATGTGCTCAAGAAGGTCTACCGCGCCCCTCTCGTATTGGAAGTTCTCAACATACCTGATGTTCAGAGATCTCTTGAGCGACTCGCAGATTTGTTGAACAAGATACAGAAAGCCCTGGGAGAGTACTTGGAAAGGGAACGCGTAGGGTTCCCGAGATTCTACTTTGTTGGCGATGAGGATTTGTTGGAGATTATCGGCAACAGCAATGATACGGTCCGTATCGCTAAACACCTGCGGAAGATGTTTGCTGGTATTTCCGGGCTTGTGATTGATGAAGGAAACAATATCACAGCTTTGACATCGAAGGAGGGTGAACACATGCCTCTGAGCAAGCCAATCAATCTTACTACCACACCAAAGATCAACGACTGGTTGAGAGCACTGGAATCCGGTATGCGTGAAACATTAGCCGAACTCTTAGGTGAAGCAATCACCGAGTTCGAGAATATTGGCGAGGATGATTCGGAAGCCTTCGCAGCGTACATTGAGCGATACCCAGCACAAATCGTAGTGCTGGCCGCTCAAGCATGCTGGACCTCTAGAGTGACCCAGGTTCTGGAGAAAGGCGAAGCAGGTCTTCACAGCCTCTTCGACCTGCAAGTTGGACGATTGAAATACCTTGCAGCATCAGTGCTCAGGGAACTGGAGCCCATCTACCGAAAGAAGTGTGAGCACCTCATCACAGAGTTTGTGCATCAGCGAGACATTATTGAGAGACTGATGAAGGGCGGTGCTGACACACCTGGCCATTACCTATGGTTGCTTCAAATGCGTTATGAATTCGAGTCTTCCGCCCCTCTTCTTGACAGGATGCAGATCAAGGCAGCCAACGCAACGCTAGCATATGGTTTCGAATACCTGGGTGTTCCCGAGCGGTTAGTGCGTACGCCTCTAACTGATCGCTGCTTCTTGACATTGAGTCAGGCACTTGCACAGCGTCTCGGTGGCTCGCCTTATGGCCCGGCTGGTACCGGCAAGACCGAGTCCGTCAAGGCACTTGGTGTTCAGCTTGGACGCTTTACGCTTGTATTCAACTGCGATGATACGTTCGACTTCCAGGCAATGGGTCGCATTTTCCTAGGACTGTCGCAAGTTGGTGCATGGGGCTGTTTTGACGAGTTCAACAGACTGGAAGAGCGTATTCTGTCTGCCGTATCACAGCAGATTCAGAATATCCAGGTCGGCCTGCGCAAGCGTGTCCAAGACCCAAGTGCTCAGATCGACCTCATCGGCCGTCAACTGAAGGTACACCCGCTTACTGGAATGTTCATCACAATGAATCCTGGCTACGCAGGTCGTTCAAACCTGCCCGACAATCTCAAGAAGCTTTTTCGCAGCGTAGCAATGTCTAAGCCTGATAAGGAGATCATTGCAGAAGTCATGCTATTCTCGCAGGGGTTTGCCGAAGCGAAGGCACTTTCAAGGCAAACCGTCCCTTTCTTCGATCACTGCAATTCTTCTCTCACTAAGCAGCCGCATTACGACTTTGGCTTGCGTGCGCTTAAAAGCGTACTGGTCAGCTCTGGCGGCTTGAAACGTTTGCGAATCGCGGACGAAGGTGCGCCGTCAGATGATGCAACTGTGGAACCGCAAATCATTGTGCAGAGCATTAGAGAGACTATTGCGCCAAAGCTGGTTCGTGAGGATGCTGTGACAATGGAGCGTATCGAAGCCGAGATGTTCCCAAGCGTTCAATACAAGCCTGCCACTCTGGAAAAATTGCGTGAAGCCCTTGCTGCTATTGTGGAAGAGCGCAAGCTCGTCGCTACTGATGCTTGGCTCACCAAAGTACTGCAACTATATCAGATACAGAATCTTCACCATGGTGTCATGATGGTAGGAAGCTCGGGCACTGGCAAGTCAACCGCATGGCAAACACTGCTTGCAGCGCTGCAGAGAGTCGATGGCGTGGAGGGCGTCTGTCATGTTATTGATCCCAAAGTCATGTCTAAAGAAGCTCTCTACGGCAGTTTGGACAGCACAACAAGAGAATGGACTGACGGCTTGTTTACGAGTATTCTGCGCAAAGTCGTCGACAATCTGCGCGGTGAAGAGAGCAAACGTCACTGGATCGTCTTTGACGGTGATGTCGATCCTGAGTGGGTCGAAAACTTGAATTCCGTCCTTGACGACAACAAGCTGCTCACCCTGCCAAACGGTGAGCGTCTCGGCTTGCCACCAAATGTTCGCATCATGTTCGAGGTTGAGACGTTGAAGTACGCCACTCTGGCTACAGTCAGTCGATGCGGTATGGTCTGGTTCAGCGACGACACCGTCGAGCTCTCAGTTATGGTCTCACGCAATTTGGCCCAACTCAAGACAGCTTCTTTTGAGGAATTGGAGGACGATGCAGCTACACCAACATCGCCTGAGACAAGATTAGCTACCCAATCTCTCATGGCAGACATCCTCCTGCAGAAGCTTTCGACCAACGACTTCACCGAGAAAGCTCTAGTAGAAAGTGCTGGCCTACACCATATCATGACATTCACCTCCATACGCGCTATCGGAACATTGTTCTCGCTACTGCGCAAAGCTTGTCGCAACATCCTGGAATACAATCTACAGCATTCGGACTTTCCACTCAATGACCACCAGATTGAGGCGTACCTTTCAAAGAAGGTCCTTGTTGCTGCCGTGTGGTCTTTCACTGGTGATTGCCCGCTCTCTGAGCGCAAGTTGTTTGGCGACTTCCTGGCCGGGCTTGCCACTCTCGATATGCCCGTTCTCACTGACAGCATATCGTTGATCGACTACGATGTCACACTTCCGAACGCAACATGGCAACCCTGGCAGAACGAAGTCCCTACTATTGAGGTCAATACCCACTCAGTAACACAGACTGACCTTGTGATTCCAACGATTGACACCGTCCGCCATGAAGATGTGCTATACTCATACCTTGCAGAACACAAGCCACTGCTACTGTGTGGTCCTCCAGGTTCTGGTAAGACAATGACGCTTTTCAGCGCACTTCGCAAATTGCCCAATATGGAGACCGTCGGCCTCAACTTTTCAAGCGCCACGACACCTGATCTTCTTGTCAAGACATTGGAGCAATACTGCGACTATAAGAAGTCCCTTAGCGGTGTTACCATGGCTCCAAGGCAGATCGGTCGCTGGCTGGTTGTCTTCTGCGATGAGATCAACTTGCCTGCACCAGACAAATACGGAACCCAGCGTGTCATCTCATTCCTCCGTCAGCTCGTGGAGCACGGAGGGTTCTGGAGAACCTCCACTAAGTCATGGGTGACACTAGAGCGCATTCAGTTCGTTGGAGCCTGTAATCCGCCCACAGATGCTGGCCGCACACCTCTTGGTTTGAGATTCCTCCGTCATGCACCTCTGGTCATGGTCGACTATCCAGGTGAATTGTCACTGACCCAGATCTATGGCACCTTCAACACTGCTGTATTGAAGATCATCCCGACTTTGAGAGGTTACGCGGACGCCCTCACCCAGGCAATGATTCAAGTCTACATGCTGTCACAAAAGCGCTTCACAGCCGATATCCAGCCTCACTATGTCTATTCTCCTCGTGAGCTGACTCGATGGGTTCGTGCCCTCTATGAGGCCATCCGACCACTAGAGACCCTACCACTCGAGGGTCTTGTAAGAATCTGGGCACACGAGGCTCTGCGATTATTCTCTGACCGTCTCATTGCTGATGATGAACGTCAATGGACCGAGGAAACTGTGAACCGGGTTGCTCTCGAATGCTTCCCCAACGTCAACGAAGAAGCAGCGCTGCATCGCCCAATCCTATTCTCGAACTGGCTGTCCAAGAACTACGTGCCTGTCAATAGGGAACAGCTTCGAGACTACGTCAGGGCACGTCTACGGACGTTCTGTGAAGAGGAGCTTGATGTGCCCCTTATCCTTTTCAACGACGTTCTAGAGCATGTCCTCCGTATCGATCGAGTGTTTAGACAACCACAGGGCCATCTGATCCTGATTGGTGTAAGTGGTAGTGGTAAAACTACACTTTCGAGGTTCGTCGCCTGGATGAATGGTCTATCAGTCTTTCAGATCAAAGTCCATGGCAAGTATTCATCTGAAGACTTTGACGAGGACCTACGTAACGTCTTACGTCGTTGCGGTTGCAAGGGTGAGAAAATTTGCTTCATCATGGACGAGTCTAATGTCCTGGATTCCGGGTTCTTAGAAAGAATGAACACTCTCTTAGCGAACGGAGAAGTGCCAGGTCTCTTTGAGGGTGACGAGTACGCCACTCTGATGACTGCCTGCAAAGAAGGCGCTCAGCGCCAGGGTCTACTCCTAGACTCACAAGAAGAGCTTTACAAGTGGTTCACTCAGCAGATTGTCAGAAATCTCCATGTTGTCTTCACCATGAACCCTCCTTCTGAAGGCTTAGGTTCCAAAGCAGCAACCAGTCCAGCCTTGTTCAATCGATGCGTCCTCAACTGGTTCGGAGACTGGTCTGATCAAGCGTTGTATCAAGTTGCATACGAACTCACCCAGTCCGTCGATATTGACCGTCGCAATTACAACGCTCCTGATAGCCTGCCAATTGAGTACGATCAGCTGGAGATGCCGCTTTCGCACAGGGATGCTGTCGTCAATTCTATGGTCCATGTTCATCACTCTTTGCATCACTTCAACGCTCGTTTGAAGAGACAGCAGAACAGGACAACTTCCCTAACGCCAAGGCAATTCCTTGATTTTGTCGGACAGTTTGTCAAGCTATACAACGAAAAGAGGGACGACCTGGAAGAGCAACAAAGACATTTGAATGTTGGTCTTGATAAGTTACGAGAGACTGTGCAGAAGGTATCCGATTTGAAAAAGAGCCTAGCTGAGAAGAAGGCTGAACTGGAGGCAAAAGACAAGCAGGCTGGTGAGAAGCTGCAGAGAATGGTAGCAGACCAGCAGGAGGCAGAGCAAAGACGAGCTGCATCTCTAGAGATTCAAGCCGCGCTCGAGAAGCAAGAAAAGGAAGTTGCTGAGCGTCGGGAGGTCGTACTTAGCGACCTTGCTATGGCCGAGCCTGCTGTAGCTGAAGCCCAGCGAAGTGTCAGTAACATCAAACGTCAACATCTCACAGAAGTGAGGTCAATGCAGAACCCCCCATCCGGTGTCAAACTTGCCCTTGAAGCCGTATGCACTCTGCTCGGCCACAGGGCTACTGACTGGAAGAGCATTGTGAGCATCGTGCGCAAGGACGACTTCATTGCTAGCATTGTAAACTACGACAACGAGCGCCAGATGACTCCCACCCACCGTGCGAAGATGAAGTCTGACTACTTTTCGAAAGAAGATTTCACGTTTGAGAGAGTCAATCGTGCAAGTAAGGCATGCGGGCCGTTGGTGCAATGGGTCGAAGCCCAAGTCAACTACTCTGAGATCCTCGATCGCGTTGGACCATTGAGAGAAGAAGTCGACCAACTCGAGGAAGCAGCTCTGCAAACAAAGGCTGAGGCAAAGACTATCGAGAAGACTCTCGTTGAGTTAGAACAGAGCATTGCAACTTACAAATCAGAATACGCTGCTCTGATCAGCCAGACTGAAGCAATCAAGGCTGAGATGAACAGAGTACAATCCAAAGTGGACCGAAGCATGCGTCTGCTAGACAGTCTTTCTTCAGAACGCGTGCGATGGGAGGAGAGCAGTAGAACGTTTGAGGTCCAGATGGACACTCTCATTGGGGATGTATTTCAAGCCGCTGCCTTCCTCGCATATGGAGGCCTCTATGATCAGCAATATCGACGTGCAATGTTGGAGGATTGGTCATCTCATCTGTCCGCCTCTGGAGTTCGCTTCAAAGCAGAAAACGCTCTGGCAGAATACCTTTCGACCGCCGACGAGAGGCAGCAATGGCATGAGCACAACTTGCCGGTTGACGAGCTCTGCACTGAAAACGCGGTCATGCTAAAGCGATACAACCGCTATCCGTTGATCATTGATCCTTCCGGGCGTATCACAGACTTCTTGCAGAATGAAAGCAAGGAGAGACGTCTCACAGTGACAAGTTTCCTTGACAGCTCGTTTGTCAAGCAGCTGGAGAGTGCTCTGCGTTTTGGTAACCCGATCTTGATTCAAGATGCTGAGCACCTTGACCCTATCCTCAACCATGTACTGAACAAAGAATACCAGAGAACTGGTGGACGTGTGCTCATCCAACTTGGAAGACAAGAGATCGACTTTTCGCCTGCATTCAAACTATACCTATCGACGAGGGATCCATCTGCGACGTTTGCACCCGATGTCTGTAGCAGAACAACTTTTGTTAACTTCACAGTCACCCAAAGCAGTCTCAAGACCCAAACTCTGAACGACGTGCTCAAGTCAGAGCGTCCAGACGTTGATGAACGACGTGCCAATCTTGTCAAGATGCAAGGCGAATTCACACATAGACTTCGTCGGCTTGAGCGCATGTTGCTACAAGCTCTCAACGAGTCGCGTGGCAATATTCTTGATGACGAGAATGTCATTCAAACACTTGAGACTTTGAAGAACGAAGCCGCAGACATCACTGCTAAGGCAGCAGAAACAGAAGGCGTGATGGGTGAAGTTAACAGCATCATGAACTCATACGACTCCATCGCACGATCATGCTCGGCAATCTTCGCAGTACTTGAGCAGCTCTATCATCTTCACCAATTTTATCAGTTCTCCTTGCAGTACTTCGTCGAGATTTTCGAAGCAGTGCTTCAAACCGCACGCAACTCTTCAGAACGAGATCCCAAGCGCCGCACAGATAACATTATCCGTGACCTTTTCAGCAAGACGTACTTTGAGACTTCTGCTTCGCTGTTGCAAAGAGACCGGCTTACGTTTGCGGTTCTACTCGCACAAGCAGCACCATTCGCAATGGACAAATCTATGATCGACACCTTGTTAGACAGCTCAATTGCGAATGCCGACGTCAGCTCGTCATCGGAGTCTAGAACACA
The DNA here is from genome assembly GCA_010093785.1 of Polychaeton citri CBS 116435. Classification (NCBI taxonomy): domain Eukaryota; kingdom Fungi; phylum Ascomycota; class Dothideomycetes; order Capnodiales; family Capnodiaceae; genus Polychaeton; species Polychaeton citri. The sequence goes on from MU003815.1 coordinate 44,213, forward strand.
AGCTCTTGTAGTCGCTTCAAGGATCAGAGGTATCAAAGACTTCATCAACGACATATCCGATGCAGATTGGGATACCTTCCTTACAGCCGACCGGGCTGAGACCTGCATTCCGAAGAGTACTCAGCAGTCTGCTAACGAGAATGACCAGGCTTTACAAGAGCTGCTCATTGTGAAACTGTTCCGTATAGACCGACTCGTGCCCGCTGTCGAGCGCTTCGTCTCAACAGTCTTCGGTCCTGCTTTCCTTGATGTTGCCGAAGATCTCGGCCGCATCGTCAAGTCGGTTACAGCCGTCTCACCCATCGCTCTCTGTGCCAGCCCAGGATTTGATGCAAGCTACAAGGTTGACCAGCTTGTCGAGAGAACTTCGGCGAGCTGTACGAGCGTGGCTATGGGTTCGATTGAAAGCATGGCAAGTGCTGATTCAGCCCTTGCCGGAGCCGCTGCCAACGGCTCTTGGGTCATGATCAAGAACGTCCATCTCGCCGCTGATTGGTTGCAAAACCTAGTCAAACGGATCGACTCGCTCAGACCCCATGAGGACTTCCGTTTGTTCCTGTCGATGGAGACCAGTCCGAAGATATCCTCCGGTCTGCTACGTGCGTCGCGCGTGCTAATGTATGAGCAGCCAGCTGGTATACGCGCCAACATGCGCGATTCCCTCTCGTCTCTGCCGGATAAGGCTACCCAGCAGCCTGTCGAGAAGGCCAGAGTCCACCTTCTACTGTCATATGTCCACGCTGTTGTGCAAGAACGTTTACGCTACGCACCACGCCTCGGATGGAAGGGCTTCTGGGAGTTTAATGATGCAGATTACGAGTGTTCCGCCTTCATCATTCAATGGTGGATCGACAGCGTCGCCCGCGGAAGATCAAACGTAGCGCCCAAGAGCATTCCATGGGACATGCTTCGCGTTCTAGTATCAGAGATGTACGGTGGCAAGGTCGATGACGCAGATGACTTTGCCGAACTCAAGTCCATCGTCAATAAGGCACTGACAGCCGATGCCTTTGAAGACAACTTCAACCTCATAGGCGAAGTGGCTGGCGATGCTTCTACGGGTCTGCCTCTGCCGACCGGTACGGCCAAGAAGGACTTCTTGCAATGGATCAAGGAGCTGCCTGAACGTGAGCCGCCTACGTACCTCGGCCTCCCAGCCAACGCTGAGAAACTGCTACTCGTTGCGCACGCGGAGGAGATGTTGCAGAACTTGAAGACGGTGATGGGGGTGCTGGACGAAGGAGAGCATGTGATGGCTGAAGCGACGGAAGAGGAGTAAGGGGTTTAAACTTTCTATTGGATGCATTTCGGGGACCCTTTTCTGCGATGCACGGCGTTCAGTGTAATGTCGCTGGCACTATTCGAGAGGAGATCTGGTAGCATTTTACTGTGCAGTTGCTTTGCGTTTTCCTGGCATGGAGTCAAGCGTGCCTGCGGTTTAAGTTCTTTATAAGCGTCTATACCCCCTCCAAGTGTTTTTAAAGATTGTGAAACTTGCATTTCTGCGTCTGATTAGATAGCGAGAAAATTCGACCGTTCAGCAATTACAAAAGGTGAAAATATCCAAGCATCTCATATTTCCCCTCCCCCTTTCTAGAGATGCCCTCCACGGCTAAAATGCGTTCAATTCCAAGTTGTGCAGATAATGTCGTGACATCGTAGAACGTCTATATTGTATCTGATGTTGTCTATTAAGATTTCACTTCCTCTTGCCGCGAGTCGGGCTACTAAGCCACAGGTCTTCCAATGCCTGCCTCGCCTTACGCTCTCGCTCGTCAAATTTCGAGTTGTAGAACCTCGGTAGGATGCGGTCGGAATCTGCAGGGTTTTCCAGTGTTAGTTTCCTCCTGCTCAGCAAGTGCCTCCCCAGCCATTCACAGGTAGGTTCACGCTCAAAGATGACTCACTGGCATGGTCGTCTGCAAAGTCAATGCTCTCAGCTCCTTTCCTGCGTGCCAATCCCACTGCATCCTCCAACAACGCCGTCCCCACGCCTTTGCCCCTGTACCTTAGCCTGACTGTCCACGCCCTGATCTCGCCTCGCCAGGCCTTCTTCCGCTTCGAACGGCTGCTCTCGCCCGAGACCCACTCGATCACCAGCGCGCCGATGATTTCCTCCCCGAACTTCGTGACGAGTACATCTGTAGGGCCGGCGCCGCCGCTGCTGCTCCCGTCCTCCGCGCCCTCCAGCCAGGCCCAGTTCACCCTCTCGGCCAGAGACAGGTACCCCTGCGTCAGGAAGCGGCAGAGCACAAAGAAGCTGATGAGCACGCCCGAGCATGCGGTCGCGGTAATCGTGATGTCGTTGCTGGCGGACGAGAGCATGTAGCGCGCCAGCAGGGCCAGGGCGGCGACGGTGACGGACATGTTCAGCGGGTGGAAGATCAGGGAGCGGTTCGCCGTCTGCCGCATCTGAGCAATGCTGTCGGCGACCAGCTTCAGGGCGTCGGCCCTGTCGTCGGGGGAAGAGGCAAGGTAGGATTGCAAGTCTGGGACGCCAGCGAGAGGGTCGTGCGGGGCGGAATGTGCTGGTGGTGGTGGTGCTGGCGTGGTGGTGCCTGTGGTCGATGATGAGCCTGAAGCGCCATTGAGGGCGCCGCTGGCGGGGTCGCGGTTGACTGGGTCGTCCATGACCGAGTCGACGGGTGTAGCGAGTGGTGACGGTGGTGGTAGCGAGGTGACGGAACTTCGCATGCTAGGTGGTGTGCCCAGTGGGCTTGGTGGGGGGGAGACGTTCAAGCGGAGGTTTGTTCGCAGAGAGCCGAGGAATGCTGTTAGGTCGCGATAGAGAAAGATAATATAGTTAGAATTATAAATCTATGGTGGAATTGTTTGGACAGAACGGCTCTGCAGTTGCCCCGTGGTCTTCAAGGGTCCAATGGCTGACGATGGTTGCGCACGTGTTGCGTTGGACACTATGGCAACAGAGCAACGACAAGAGAGGAAAGAGAAAAGAAGGAACACGCCTACCTACCAGCCGAAGTGGTAAAGCCAGGGATCTTGTCCCTGACGGTCAATCCACCACTCTTCTTCCTGCGTTCTTTCAGGCTCTGCCGTTGCAACTCGACCCTGACTCTACTCTCAGTAGGCGAGGACGAGAAGTGTGAAGCGGAAGCAGATGGCTGAGCGGGGCCAGAATGCGAGGCAGCACTTAAATAAAAAGGCGAGATCGCAGCGGTGGCATAGTGCCCGCTGCTACCATTTCCACTAGCAGCAGCAGCAGCAGTTGTAGTGGTCATGCTACTGCTACCACCACCGCTACCCATGACAGAATGGGGAGTAGCAGCAGTAGCAATGGCAGTGGCAGTGGCAGTGGCAGTGGCAGCAACAGCAGCAGGGACGTGCACGTCAATGGATCGATGATTTGAGTTGTGGGAGCCGGCGTGCCGAACCATACCAGTGGCTATTGGGAGGCTCGAACATTGTAGAAGGGGGAAGGGGAGAAGACGACCAGATCGAAAAGGTAGACCGAGACGAAAGGGAAGGGGAGGAGAGAGCCAGTCGGTTGATGGGGCGGGACAACGTGCGCTTTTGACTGGCAACCCAGGGAACGTGTGCGTGTGTACGTACGTTTTTTTCCAACGGGTGTCTTCGGTCTCTGCTGCCACTTATTTAATCCTTGGAAAAAGGAAAGAAAACGAAATGGACTGGCAGGAAGCCTGCCGGCGCCATCGACTGCGCTTCGACCGTTTGGCGGCTCCAATCTGCGCATGCGCGGCACATAGCACACCTTACACGACATGGATGCAGGTCGAGAAAAATCAGCATCAGCTGTACGCTTTGCTAGGGCACCAGTGCTTTTGTGTGTGTGTGTGTGTGAGAGAGAGAGAGAGAGAGAGAGAGAGAGAGAGTGTGTGTGTGTGTGTGAGAGAGAGAGAGAGAGAGAGAGAGAGAGAGAGAGAGAGAGCGTGTGTGAGATGTGCCGCACGGGAACATGCACGAAGGAGGGCGTAGATAGGGTAGCTGGGTAATGTTTCGATCTCGTCTCGTCGTTGCTGGTTTAGCTTGATCCCTGCCCAGCCGTTGTTGGCCCATACCTACATACGTATCATATCAACCGCTGGATAGCAGAACGACAAGGACGGGTTGCTCTCACAGCACGCAGTGCTTCCCATGTCCTGTAAGCTTACCCATCCATGTCGTGGAGCAGGCCGGGAACTGGAACGAATGCCCCAGCAACAACTGTCACGAAGTACACGACGGGATGCAAACACTAGTCCATCCTTACTGCTTTGCTCTGCAACGGATGATAGGAAGGCGATGGTGCATTCCTTATCGCGGATAACGCGAGCCAGCGTCAAAGCAAGACGAAATTGGAGTCGTGTGATTGGCCGAGAGATAGAGAAGGGGAGAGAGCTGGTCTGGGTATTTGCTGCAGGTAGAAAAGCTACAGGGCGGATCTGCAAGCCCACATCCCGCGAAGCACGTACTGTACTGTATTGTCCACTGCTGCTGCTGCTGCTGCTGGTGCCGGAGAATTTGACCTAATCTTGAGTTTCCACTGCCCTCGCCAATCAGCACGCCCGGCGTCAGTCGATGGGCCATGCATGAGGTTGTAGATAGGGCAAATGGGGAGTACCGCTGGTAGCCAGACGTTGTACAACATGTAGGTCACCGTCTTGATAGTACACTGCTGCCATCCATTCCAACAGAGATGGCGAGGCAAGCCTGCGAGCACGCCTCCCATCCATCGCACTCTGGCGCAGACGCAGGACGTTAGGGTAGATAGAAAGCCATGATCTAGCGGTGTACTCAAAAGTACTGTACCGCGAAGCTCTCACGGATCTGAAACGCACCAATCCACCTTTTCTTACGTCTCATGACGCGCAATTCGGTGTACATCTGTACAATGGACCGTAGAGGAGGAAAATCGAGAGACCAAGCGAAGCTCTCCCAGGCGGACAAGGAGCCAAGTGAGTGCTATCATCCATGCTAAGTGGAAACCAAGACCTGGAGCTTTCTCTTGCCCCCCCCCACCTCCTCCCCATCATCCTTCCTGTTCTCACGGCATTCCTAGAGAGGGGCGCATGACCACAGCATGGACAGTACATACTGTTATGCCTTCTCTAGCCTATCCGTCCATTATCAACGTGGAAAGCGTTGCAACCCAAGAAACGGCCTACTTGCCTCAGAGCTTATAGGATGCGAGTGCACGCTTCTGGATGATTCGCTCACAGGATACCGCGCTGTTATCGTGCATCAGATGCGTTGGACACTGAGTCATGTCGTTTGCCTTTCTCGACACAGAGGTAGGTGAGGCCATGGCCCCCGCCGTCTAGGTCGTGTATAGGCATCTTCTTATGTAAGAACGACTTGTTAGGTGAGAATCTATATCAGTGTCCTTGGTGTATAGTCCGAAGTTTTAAGACAGGTCACACTATCATGTCACCAGTTTCGTGCACTTGAGATACACCAACACACATGAGTAGAGATCCGCACTGCCGCTGCAATTAGCAAAGTCCATCAAAGTCCAGGAATCATTCTTCATTCCATTTTCCAATTCGCTTCCCTATCCTGCCCTATCCTACCCTGCCCCAACCCTCCATATAAATAAGTTCAGCCAGAATTAGACATAGCATAGCATAACATCGCATGGGCAAAAGCAAAGGCAAATAAGCACTCGCGGATCCCAGATCAAAAAGCCCATCCCAGCCCTTCATCCTTTAAGAAGATAAACCTTCAGCAAAGAGAGACGCCAGAAATATGACAAACCCACATCGCACTCCCTCTCACCGTCCCTTCACTTCATTGAAACTGTTGTAGTATACTGTAGTTCTCTCGAATTGAACACCCATAATAAGTTTTCGGCTGGTCTTGGGTTTGCTTCTTCCCTTGTTTGTCCCTGCGTTCTCTTGCTGGGAAGGTAGAGGGAATAAAGAGGCAAAGACAAATTTGATGGCCAGATGAGAGAGAAGCGCTTTTTGAAGAGTCTCACGTTGAGATCGTCCATTAACAAACAGATGTGCGGTGGTGCTGGTGCTGGTGTTGATGCTGGTGCTTACGGAGATATATATAAAGAAAGTAAACAGTTTCGTGTTTCTAGCTTTCGGCATCTGGTCTCTCACATTTCGATCTTGATCTTCCTCATACGCATGTCGATAAGGAGTGAATCTAGCTCTTGCAGTCTGCTTTTGATGATGGATAGGTCAACCAGGGCTGATATCAAGTTTAGTAGCTTCAATCGACCGGGGGTTTTCTCTCTCTCTCTCTCCTCTCTTGAATCTGATGTGCAGATGCCTAGTTGGATCCGCCGCCGCTTGGCTGTAGGGTATGAGTATGGCCTGGCGCCCTGTGGATGACGCCATTCTCGCTCTGCGAACACACGAGGGCGTCCTGGACCCAAGGATCTTGCAAAATCTCGTCAATGTCGGCACGTCGCTTCGGATCCAGATCCAACATTCTGCCGATGATACGTCGAGTCTCGCGAGGTAGCAGTCTCAGAAGTCGGATTGGCCCCTTTATAGTCCTCTCACCGCCCTCGGCTGAGCTGGAAGTGTTGACTCTACTGGCTTGTTCTGATTTCACGACCTCTTCAGTCTTGTGGTGATGGTGGTGATGATGGTGGTGGCCGTTGTGTGTGCTGGCGCCGTTCTTTTGCTCTTCACCATTGCCGCCAGATGGTTTTCTTGAAGTGGGTTCGGATTTGCTCTCCCTTTTTGCGTTCGTGCGTCGGCTTGCATCGAGGAGCTGGTCTTGGTCTGGGTCGGGCGGTGAGACAAACAGGCGGTAGCTGTTGTCTGATATCCTGGGTGCTTTCCAAGGGAACCGTCGCAACGTCATACAACAGAAGATGATGGCAATGGACCAGATGTCAGCCATGCGGGGGTCGTACTTTGAGTGGTCGTATACCTCTGGCGCTAGGTAAGGGTCCGAGCCGACGACACCTAGTCAAAGTCAGTAACAGAGATTGTTGTAATTACCGGTAGAATGAGCTCACCTGTAGCTAGAACGACGTCGTTCTCAAATGGATATCTGAACACCACCGCTGAGCCAAAATCGATCAACTTCATGATGCCATGCTCGTTGATCACGACATTGTCCAGCTTCAAATCTCTGTGCGCAAGGCCCATACTGTGCAGGTATATGACACCGCTCAAGATCTGCATCGTACAGCATGTGGTCTCATCTCTTGACATCTTACCGGTCATAACAGTTGCGAAAAGGTCGTAAGGGGCATACTCCATGACTTCATACCACTTGCCCTTCTCGTGGATGATGTCGATGGTCTCGATGATGTTCCCATGGTGCAGTGTCGAGCCAATACAGAACTCGGCCGTCACCTTCTTGTTGTACTCCTTCTCACTCTCATACGCATGGCGGTCTCGGAACTGCTTCACTGCGAATGTGGTGCCATCTCCTGTCCGCTTCATCAGGCGCACCGAGCCTCCTGCGCCAGAGCCGAGCATTTTTCCGAACTTGCCATACTTCGATACAAGGCCGTGGTCATCTGCAAAGGGCACGCTTGACTGCTCGTTCGGTGGGGTTTGTGTGCCATCCTTGATGCTACTGTTGCCGATCGATTGATTCCTATCCTTGTCATGTTTCTCGTGCTTATGCTTGTGATCACCAAACTTGAAGAATCGTTTCAAGTTCGCCTTTGAGCTTGAATGCCCGTGGTGCTTCTCGCCGATCGAAGAGCTGCTATCATCATGCTTCTTGCTGCCAAACAGGCTCGTGCGACTGCCGGCGGCTTTCTCGCCAAGGGCGCTCAAGCTTGTACCGCTCAAACTGGTCTTTGGCGCAGGGACTGGATTCGGTGGAAGAGTGACATTGGCTTGCCCGGAGTTGGAATAACCCAAACTAGGATCTCGGTTGCCAAATCGGAATGCCTCATGCGACGACGCACGACTCCCAACTATCTTACCAGAGCCCTTTGAAGTCACTTCCTGGATCTCAGAGCCAGGCGTATGTGGGCGATCTGCAGGACGCTGCGCAGGAGTGCCTGGCGCAGTACTTGCAGGTGTACCTGTAGGGCTTACATCTTGTGAGGGCGGCAATGAGTCACCAGTCGGGCCAAGTGCGAAGGTTGGCGCATGTCTTGGGTGGGACGAAACAGCCTCGTGAGCGGGTGCCGAGGTCGGTGCAGAGGGTTTTCTCGAGGGAGAGGCGGATCGTTGTGGAGTCATGACATCCGAAGGTGGTCTAAAACCTGGGATGGCGGCAATCGATGACTTGGCATCTCTTGACTTTGTGCCAGCCGGTGTCAGAGGGGGTGAGTGGACGGCAGAGTGAGGGGGCGAGACTCTCGGAGAGGCTGGTATCGAGCCTGCATGCATGAACCTCCTGCTTGGTGTCATGCTACCAGAAGGAACCTAGGGGGTCGTTAGCATATAGGATCAATGGGTATGCAGTGCAGTCCAGATGCTTACCCTGGAAGCTGGTTGCGAGCCGGGTAGGGAGACCGGCTCGAAGTTGTGGTGCTGCATCCGACTGGACTGGATGTTGTTCTTGAAGGTCGTCTTCAGCTGCTTCAGTTCCTCAATGGCTTGAGGGTCGAGGTCTTCCCGCTCCGTGGCATGCCGTTTGCCAGTCAGCGTCTGTACGGCTTCGAGGCCTGGTTCACCATCGCCTCGGCTGTCTTGTTGTCCTATGATCTCTGTACTGCCCCACCTGACACCATGTTGCTCCATGTCGGAGTTCTCTGCAGGCGTCCCCATGGCGACGTAGTGCGAGCGTTTCCTTGCGTTGTCGGCCAGACCAGCTATCTTGTACGGGTGATGCAACAATTGCGCGAATTTAGGATGCGGGACTAGATAGCAAGATGCCGATGCGATTGGGCATCAAAGATGGGAAGCTGCCGTTGTCGTCGAGCGGGTGTCCCCTGTGCCAACGATGTGTCGATACTGATCGCAGTTATATCCAGGCAAGAAAGCGTGCTGGGCCGGATGTCGAAGCCTAGAGAGTATTGCGTATAGTGACTGTGTGAACAGAAGAAAAGCTGGCCGAAGATGAGCTTCTCGCTGGCCGAGCCACTAGCTTTCGCAGTGACGAAAGGGGAGGTGGTGAGCAGAGGAGTCGGTAGTGTGGTGGATGATCGGAGAGCTACCCGCAACTCAAGACGCTGCTTTGTCGTTGGCCAGATTATAGTTGACGCGATATGCAGCTGCCCCTCAGACCACGGCTCCGCTTAGGATGAAGATCCCTCTTGGAGCTTTCGATAAGCAGGCAGAGGGAGGCAAAGACAGGAGGGTGGTAGCAGCAGACTCAGTGGCAGTCAATAGCAGTGGGAGGGAGGAGAAGAAGAGGGAAGTTTTCGAGAAGCTGTATGGAAGAAAGGAAAAGAGTCAGCAAGCTTTTGCAAGGATTGAGGCGTGAATGAACAGTCGGTGTCGGTGACAACGGCGGTGGCAGCAGCAGCAGTGGCAGTAGTTGGCGGCGGCAAAGCAAGCTAAGGGTTTTTTTTCCCACTCCTCGACGGCCGCTATCCCACCGGTGGGTATGGGGTGTGTGGTAGTGTGCGTACCTGAACGGACGGCGAGTGAGGTGTCGTTGGCCTGTGACGAGAAGGCGGCAGAGGTACCTTGTAGAGGGGCGAAGCGATTGATGCAGAGGGAGTACTGGGCAGAGGTCGCTACATCGCTCGCAGACGCAGTAGCAGCAGCAGCCATGTCATGGGTAGACCAGAGTCGGGATAGCGTAGCGGTTCCAGGGTGTGGCGGTAGGGTAATGCAATGCACAAAGCTGTACGGAGGATGTGCCTCTGTGTCTCTCTTTGCCTAGCGATTGCGGCGGGCGGGACTTTGCTTGGCTCAGGCTTTAGGTGGGGGGGGGGGGGCAGAGTTCCCCTACCGTTGCTGCTGCTGTTGCTGCTGCTGTTGCTGCTGCTGTTGCTGTTGCTGTTTATTACCACTAGCTACTAGCCACAGACTACTGGGGCTAAGGCGAGCTGCAAATTCCTGACTTCCTTTCTCGGGCCTTAGGACTGGCTGCAAAAAAAGTTCCGAAATAGCTCCGCGATGATGTTAGCCGTCTTTCCGCAAGCAGGTATCGGAGCTGTGTTCTATGTGGTATCAATAGCCCATGTCTACTACAACAGGAAAACCACCACCCCTAACGCTGGGACACAGTAAGAACTGGAGTCTCGGCCTCCGTTGCGCTCTTTGTCCTGTTCGGCTTGATTGACGCATCTGCGCAGCACATGGGTAGCACAGTACGTAGTCAAGGTAATCGGTAGTGTTGTACTCTTGACACTGATGTTCTGCATGTGCCCGCCAAAGCTTGCACGTGACCTTGCTGCTGCCCCACCACTCAGTCCCGTGATTGGGAGCCTGAGGCTGTGATTCGCCTGCTGCCTAGTCTCCATGCAGATAGTAGAGTCGTGAAGGAATACAGACCTCCCCATGACCTCTCCAGACTTCTTACCCTACATGCTGACATGGTCTTTGTATCTCAGACCGGAGGGACAACGGAGCAAACATCACTGGACGTCTCAAACTTGCGCCTGTATCGCTCAGCGTTGCTTAAGATCCATATCGCTGGTCGTGCTCGCCACCCTTCCAGTCATCAATATCGCACATGGTGTTTTTCACTATATGAGGATAGAAACCTACCAAGGTCAATTGCGCTATGTAGGGGCGGTGACAGTTCAGACTGCACTTAGTTGCTCGGATCAATCGGTCAGACTTCCTGATGGCATCTGCCTTTCGTATCCTCAACCTCTGTGGTAGAAGCTCCACGAAGCATGTCGAGATCTCATACGTCACTTACGAATGGCTTTGGACACAAGCTTTAAGGCGCAGCGTGCGATCCGAAGTACAAAACGATCTCACTTTGCGTGCATACAATTCCAGGTCATCACATTTCCCTCGGACTGGCTCCCTTTTATTCAGGCGACGGTCAAAGTCCTCATCATTCTTTGCTGTAGAGGAAAGACACTTCGAGGTAATCTTGTTAAGTATTGATGTTCCAATCTCTGCAGACTGCTGTTTCAGAAGCCATTGACACATCGGTGGCCCGCCGAAACTACTGCAGCGCAAGTAGTGCAGCAACCGCTTTTCCCACTGTACTGCTCGAACGATCGTGGCACGCTGTGTTGGAGGTGTATATGCTGACTTTGCAAGTTGCCAGACACACCCGTTTAGGCCATGTCCAAAAAGGGAGATCATGCCTAGAACAGTTAGCTCAGCAGCTTATAACCGCCTAACACTATTCGGTTGCCTTCGCTTTGACAATCCACACATACTCGCAAGCAGATCACTAGTCTTGATCAACGTCGCTCTAGAACTTCCGTACCACGTCCATGTTGTCTTGTTGTCATGAAGCGTTTCTCTTGCTTCAATGCTTCGAAGATTTCTCTGCTAATCTCGTCCACACAAACCGTACAAACGCCCTGCGAACCCACATTTGGCGACAACAGCTCCTTTAAGCGCTCCATTACTTCTACGTCGGCAACTGTACTCACAGTAGATTCTAATCTAGAATCACTTTACGGCCGTATGTCTGGGCGATGGCTTTGGAATGAGAGATTGCAACTGGCGCGCCGATGGCTCAAGTTTGATTTTGCGGAGCTTGCACGCATTGCGGCGCCAGCAGTCGGATCCCAGTCTTGCGTAAAGCTGGGGAAGCTGTTTGAAGGCAGTTTCAACAAGGCTTTCCTCGTAACTATGAACGATGGTAAGGAGGTCGTCGCGAAGCTACCCAATCCTAACGCTGGGTACAAGCACTTCACTACTGCGAGTGAAGTGGCAACCATGGATTATGTAATTGGCTTCTTCTGATCTTTTCATCGCATGCAGCTCTTATCTGCCTGGCATGATAGAAATTTGACTACCGGTACAATGGCGTAGGTCCGAAATGTACTTTGCATTCCTGTGCCTGGAGTCTACTCCTGGAGCTCATCGGCAGAGAATACTGTCGGCGCAGAATACATACTCATGGAGAAGTGTCGCGGCACCGAATTGCACAGGGTCTGGAACGAAATTACGGACCGCCAGAAAGCCACGATCGTCCAGAAGCTTGTGGACTTTGAAGCTGCCTTCGCATCCTCAGACTTCCCTATGTATGGAAGCCTTTACTATACAAAGGACCTTGCATCGGTTAAGGAAGACCAGCTTGTCATGCCGAGATCAGAGAAAGGCTCTGAATCTAATACATTCGCAATCGGTCCAACTACTGACAGGAGCTTCTTTGATCATGGCCGATCCGCCGCAACAACCCATCGAGGGCCTTGTAAGTAACGTCTACTACATTCACCGGACAATTATGAACATGTTTAGGGTCAACACTTGAAAACTACACACTCAGAATTTTACAACGTGAGCTTGATTGCTTGGAGCGATATTCTCAATTCCCAGATCAGCAGGGATTCTATAATGGAACATGATAATACTATCCAACTACCGAGTCAAAGATCCGAACTCTAAAGAACTTCGAAAAGGTAGTCAGGTATTTGAGACCAAGAGACGAATTACTGTCCCAGGCGGTTCTCTGGCACATAGACCTCCATTCAGACAACATTTTCGTTGACGAACAAGATCCAACAGAATCACCGCAATCATTGACTGGTAAGTAGTACATGTTGCACCACTTTTCGCGCAAGCTTGACATCCGACGTTTCTAGAATTCGGTGGTGATATTCCAGAAGGTTTCGATCCGAGCGGTATCAAGCTCCCTGAAAACTATGAGAACCTCAGTGAAGCAGAGAAGAGAACTGCCAAGGAACTGTGCGGTGCGCAACTTTTATGGAAGCTGTACGAAGCTGAGCTGGCATGTCAATGCGACGACATCAACCGGGCTGTTCGCTTCGGCCAGGGTCTCATGGGTCGGCTTCCAAGCTTTGCAAAGGAACGTTTTCAGCGATGGCGAGCTGCTAGTTGAGGATCTGCTAAGCCAGCTACAGCAGAGGTGGGACCAAGTTGTGGACGATCCCTCCGCAGAGGCCTGCCCATTCAACCATACACAAGAAGAACAGATCATCCAGGAGGAACGGTTCACACTATGGGCAGATAGCATTGAGCTCATGACTGACTTCCTGAACAAGGTTGGCAGATCCCGCGGCTGGGACGGTTGGGTATCCCATGAGCAATACAGCGCCGGAAAGGAGAACATGAAGCATTTTCGAGGGGGAGTTCCTCGCGCAGCATGCGTCAACGGAAGCAGAGAGGAGTAAGTGGATAGATGTTTGGCCCTTCAAGGATTGATGTTAGTAGTAGGCTCGAGGGAGCAACCCCTTCAGCTATTTCCATGTACCGGATGAATATAAATCAAATAAACAAAGGTAACTTGCCATTCGCCATTGTCAGCAGAAACAGGTAGTGCTTGGCATTCGTCAAGGATGTGCTGCCATAGACAGCAATTAAAGCTAGCCTTCGTAGTGTTGGGACATGAACTTGATTGATGTGGAACGCTGCTTGCACTACAGAGGTTATGCATATTCACATAAACGTGCCGACTCATGGATCTGCCTGTAGTGCAATTTCCAGACAAAGGATACGCCAGAGGTCCCCCACGAGGTCTGGGATTTCGAGTCCCATTCCTTCCACCTCCCAGACTTCGCCTCAGTGTTGCTCCATCCCAGCGAGGGCAACGCCACGACTTCCTGGACTGCTTCCTCACTAACATTTGCCTTTTTGGCAACGATAGCTGGTATTACAAATCGAGCGCTTCCAGGCACATGTTTTAGGGCTTCCTTCAGCCTTGCATGACATTCTGGCTTTCGCAATGACTTCCTTAGTCTCGCAAGCAGATCAGGTGTGAGGAATCTTATACTGATATTCCAGCCAACCTTCTCTGGTTCAGTGATGGTTGATGGCCTGCCAATTCGCACCCAGAACCTGTGATCGAATAGGCTGAAACAGGTCCAGCGGATTTCAGACTCTAGTTGAGACGTTTCAGAGAGCGAAAGTGCAATCCCTGGGGAAGCCAGCTCTGCCGCATATGGTTGGGCGCGCGTCATCGTCCAGCACATATGCAAAGCATTCTCCCCAGGCGTAGTAAACTCTAATCCATCGGATTTCTCGATATTGATGCCGCAAGCTCGGATTGGTCCTGTAGGTTGGTACGAAACCGAGACTGTTGTAGGAAACATTGCATCTGTGACCTTGCAAAGCTCGATATTGGACACATTGGCTTTGGGTACAACCATCATAAGTACCTGGCGCACAATCTCAGTCTTGATCTCAAGACCAGAATCTCCTTCAAGACAGTCAAATCTTTGAAGGATATGGCCAGGCATCCACCACCGAAGTCGGCCACTTCGGACATCGATATGGATGTGGCAATTCTTGAGCATCACTGCTGCTTCATGGCTGACATCTGCATACTTTGTGCTTACCCTCCTGGCAACTTCAAGCATTGCAGGTTTCTGGAGTGCGAGTGGTAAGCTCTTGCCAGCAAGAAGGTGGCGCAGTGTGTTCCGTACGGAAAGCCTGAGATCGTTATTGGTCTCATCCTCAAACCATCGAGTGCCGTATGCCTGGCAGAGCGATGTCAACGTAACCTTGTCCTGGTTGAGCAGAGGACGATAAAGTCTGACTCCGCCACCTTCAGCTGCTTCGGTCCCGTTGTCAGATCCGATTGGGTAGCCAGACTGATGGACGCCATAGAGACCATCGCATTCTGGCAGATTCACTCCAGACCGTATTCCTTGTAGGCCACTGCCGAGGTAGCCATGCACAAGCCTGGCTAATACTGTCTCAGCTTGATCATCCGCATGATGTCCCACAAGAAGCGACTGGATGCGGTCCTCGTAACAAGCCTTGCCTATAGCTTGATACCGTAGTTTACGTGCAATGGATTCAAAATTGGGGTTTGTCTTGGGGTCCCCATGGCCGCTCCAGTTCAACCTCAACACGCTGGAAAGCAGACCTATCAATAGTCAGATCTTGCAGCGATCCAGAGCCTTGCTTTTTTTTACCTACCGATCCTTCCAAGCTCTGCAGCAACGGCTTCTGCCTCAGTGTCACTGCCACGTCGCAAGCCGTGGTCAACTATAAACCCCTTGAAGCGGATTTCAGGTTTATGTGCATAATGACTGCAAAGTGTCGCTAATGCCATAGAATCCACCCCGCCACTAATCGCAATGCCTACAGATCATCAGTTTCGTAATAAATATAACCTTGTGAACACATGCGCCTACCGATATAGGAGGCAGAGCCACCCTGAGCCGTCCATATCCGATCGATAGCATGCCTGAACGCGAGGCGGAGTGCATCGAAGTTGCTTCTGCGACCGCGCGGCGTCAGTTGCATATGGAGACAGCGTATCGCAGTCTGGTATCTCCTCGGTGTCTGTCAGGCTGTTGGCAACCAAGAGCACATAGCTATGGCACTAATGCGAAGCACAACAAAGCCTGCAGCATAGCCACAGATGTAGGAGTAAGGGCTGTGTTTCAACTGGATGCGCTAGCAGAACCATCCCAATCCTAACCCTAACCACCAGATACAATCGATCTGCGTGATGGTCGTTCTCCATTCAGGATCAATAAACGGAGTTCATCCATTCTAGATACACATTGAAACCCTACTAGTTTAGGACTTTACTTAATGCATAAAGCAAGCATGTGTTTCTGTAATCCTATTGGCGACTCTTGTTCGTATCTGACCCAAAGTGTTACGACGCTTCATCCGACCCAGCCAATGAGGAGTGGAGCTTGAATTTGGTTGCCTAAATCAAATAGCATCGGTTTGTTTAGTATCAACATTGGCGCAAGCCAGAATTGAATCATTCATAAGCTGGGTCATCATCGTTGTGATCTTTGGAAAGGCACCCAGAGTCTAGAATACACATTGCGCTTTTGAAGTCAACCCTGCCGAACTTCAAGATGAAGACCGAAAACCCCTCCACCTGGATGAACCCAGATACCTTCCGCGTCCTACGGAGGATCACACTCTTCACTTTCGTGCCGTGCTTGATGCTGGTGCTCCCTCAGAGCATCCTCACATGTTCCATCTTCCCGGCCATGGGCTTGATGCCAATGTTCTTCTCGGCATGCCACGGCCTGTACAGCCTGTACCATCCGGAGGGGCACTGGATCGCGAGCTGTTCAGAATGCTTCCTTGCTGTATGGCTGGCAGCGTTCTTCGGCACTTGTGTGCCTTTTGTCATTGCCGATCCTTATTATTGGACATATTACCACGGCGGTCCCGCATTGAAGATCATGGGCATGTACGGGTCATTCATGCTGTTCTTCAACTTGTAAGCCCTGTCCTTTCTAACTTCTGGGAACATTGCCTCTGAAGACACCGCTACAAACAAGAGGAGATGTGACGAGGTTCCCTGACAATCCCGCTAACCGCTTCATCTAGCTTGATCCATTGCTTTTTTATCTACCGCGCTGTCCCCGGTTGGTTGAGATGGGCGAGGCTCCCAAGGGATCCCGTCTGCCCTAATTGCCACTGCAGCATCACCAACATCAAGACGGTTCGATTCCACGACGACCACAAGGTCCACGGCGAGTACCATGACGATCCTTCGGAGGACGGTATGGAGAGCGAACCGCGGACATCGATGTCGACCTCCGTCCTCACACCGTACGCGCCATCGGTGGCAACAGTGGTCTCTGCAGACCAAAGCGGCACCCTTGTCTAGCCTATTTGTCTCAAGCGTCCGCCTTCGGTGTAGTCGTTGGCATGGGAAGAAGTTGGTCCCTACTAGGAAATGGCAAGTTGGTTCAATTGGTATTCTACACATAGCGCCCCAAGAAAGGGTATCAGTAAGAAAGGTTTATACATCGGGAACATGTTTCCTCCAAATCAGTCCTGGCCGCTTCTATCGGCCTTTTGGATTTCTCCAAGTGAAGGGAAAATTCTAGTCGTGCCTCTGAAACGCCTTTGTCTCCATGGTACCTGTTAGCGAGCCCAAACGCAGTTCGAAATTTTCTCATTTTCTAGTCGTCTAGTAGAATCGCACCATCATCTTCGACAACAATGGTCTCGTTTGCGTTGCCGCTTTTGGCCTTCTTGTTTGAGGCATCCTCTTGCTCGATGTCATCTTCGGCGCCCCTCTTCCGCTTGTTGCCGATCGCCAGCTCTGAGACGGAGAGATTCCCAGTGCCATTAGCAAGTGGTGCTTCCATTGACTCAGACGCTTTTGGCTTGAGAGGCAAGTTCAGGTCTGACGGCTGTAGCTCAAGGTCGTCCAAGTCAGGATGATCGAGACCTCTCACACTCAGCATAAGGTCGACCTTGGGGTCGTCTGCACCGTCTGTAATCGTGATGAAGGAATTGCTGCCTGTCCTGATGTCAATCTCCGCTAGCGGCTTGGAGAGATTGTCCTCGAGGTCCGGATCGTAGATCATGCCTAGATCGGTCGTGATCGAGAAGTCTTCAAAGCCGGTCTTATGCTGGATCAAGTTGACGAGGTCTTGGAGCGTTTGGGAGCCAGTAGACGGGACGCACAATTTGGCGTATGCTGGCGAGCATACAGGGCAATCTGGTTTGGGAGTGGCGAGAGCTTGGGACATCAACATGCGCTCCACGTTCTTGGAGGCCAAGAAGACCCACTTCGCGCCTCCTAGAGGCCCGTCATGGTTCTTTGGTACTGCACCGGTGTGGTTGGGCTTCTTAGGCGCACTGCCGTTTGTCGTGGCATGATTATGTGAGCTGTGGAATTCTGGTAGCGTTGATCGTAAGATCTTGTAGGACTCAAGTATGCAGAGACCAGCGGTGAGCGCGTTCGATGTTGCAATGGCAGGGATAATGTTGCCTGCCATCTGCTTGATCTCCCACTCGCTATTGAGCGGGATGCCGAAGACGAAGGACCTGAGGTTGGCTGCAGAAGCAACAAAGTCCAGGGTATCTTTGTCGTCTTTATCAAACTCAATGACAGTTTCACCTCCCTGAGTACGGCTGCTAAGCGTGTCCAAGCTGTAGCAGAAGACTGCCAGATTCTCTTCCAGTGACCAAGACTGCTGGTCTTTTGTTGCCAGTGCTTGACCCTTCTTCACCAAATCTGCATCCCCCTTCATGATCTCGAACTTCAATGGCTCTGGCCGTCGCTTCCCTTTCCACATCTCAGGCATCGATCGTAGACGCTCAATGTCACCATAGAACACTTTGTCAAAGACGGCTTGGGCAAAATCGCTGGACCCCATCACGCTCTTGATCTTCTTCAACGCCTGCGCCTCCTCCCTTAGCTTTGCAACCTCCTCTGCATTGTCGGTTTCAGTGACTGTAACATCTGCTGAGTCCTCTTCACTGGTGCCAAACAGCTCTGGGAAAAGGTATGATTTCGCCCACACTATACAGTGGATTGGCTGAGATGGTGTGGATCGAATGGTGCATATCGGGAACGACTTTTGTACGGGTTTCTCGTTGCAATCGTAACACTCAGTGACGCCCTTCTTGATTGCCTGTACCTGGCCATTGAAGCCAGTTGTGCCGCTTTCAATCAATGGCACATTTGCAGCGAGACACATACGGTTAACATGACGTCTTGCGGCCAGGTTATCGAGTGCATTGAATACTAGGTCGAAAGACTCGAAGAAGCTGACGTCGAACTCGTTGTCAAAGATGGAAGCGTGGTGTGCCTCAATGTTGGAATGCGGATTGAACTGGCTGGCAGTGTCCTTCGCAACAAACGCTTTTGGCTTTTTGATGTGCTGTTTGCGGAACAGGAATTGACGATTGAGATTGCTGACATCGATGGTATCAAGGTCGATGACAACGATAGTAGCCGGTTTGCTGTTTGGCGATGTTTGGGAGGCAGGTTCTATGCCAGTACCGAAGCCACTACACACCAAGTTCTTCAAGAGTTCGCACCCGATCCCACCTGCACCTATTAGCAGCACGCGGCTTTCCTTGATCTTTCTCATCAGAGGGTCGCGCAGCGCTTGCGCTAACCCTCTCTCCCTCCGCAGCATGTTGCTTGATCCTTCAAGACCGGTTCTACGCGCTCCTAGGGTTGTTGCAATCTCTTGTCTGGCCGCGGTGAAAGCGACAAGTTGGTAGATAAGATCGAGGCTCAGCTAGCGCACTGTGAAGATTGGTGATTGCTCTCAGTGAAAGCGAGTCGAGTGAGTCGATATCAGCGCCTTTTGCGCGTCGAAAACGGTCGTTTGAGGTAGGTTGTCGTGGATACGGGCGCAAATGCTGAGTGCATTGCACCTATACGACCTCAAAATTGAGCCTCAACCGAACTTTGAAAACGAAAGATCTAATCAAACATGTGCACCAAGTCCGGTATCGCAAGGAGTATCATGAGATGCTGAGTGAATGTGTCAGTGACGAAGTGACGCGCATCGCACTGAATGTGCAGCTAGGCTCACTAGTTAGATCTGCTTTGCACGCGATCGGCACAACTTCGGAATAACTCGCATTAACAGTGCAGGTCTACCGAGAAGAGGTCTGCAGCCGGCAAGACATGGCAGGTTTGTGGAGGAGCATCTTGAAGAAAACATCATTTCTAGAACCCCGTAGTGTTGCAGCGTTAGCAGAAAATATTGTGTGCACTGGTTGAAAAGGTACAAGGGTCATATGTCAATATGAGCGATGATGAAGCAGATCCAGAATTGCTGGAGCTGCTGAGGCAAAGGCTTGGTCTCGGAAAGCCTCAAGAAGATGGCATATCTAGCAACACTGGTAGGTTTAAGCATGCTTTTCTGCTGTTTTCATCGTGCGATCCCATCAATATGTTAGTGATCGCTACATCGATTGCGGTCAAGCTGCGTGTATCTGGACTTTCTGTGACCGGAAATGCTAATGGAATGTAGGTGTCCTTGACAATGCTGAATATGTATACAACAACGCGATAGATGTGACTATTGATATGCTTGGTACCAAAGGTGCAGCGGCATCCGTTTATAAGAACATGCAGAAACATGGCTACTCCAGCGAATCATGGGACCTTGTCGAACTACACCCCAAACCGAGCGAGGGATTCAGCGATGTTGATATTGTCAATTTCGTCTTCACCATGGACCTCTTGAATTTCTCGTACGGCTTGGACCAATACAAATCAAAGTGAAGCATGCTGATGTTTGTCAGCTTCTGGTCGGAGCTCTCAGAGAGTGAGAGATTCCAAGTAGACTACAGAGGGCGGTGCTGGACCGGCTACGGGAGTCTGCTAGCCTGTATCAGGCGGGCATTGGAGGAGCAGGTACCAATCACCAACCCTCACTTCTGGATCAGTGGGAAATGTACAGATACTGTTCTTAAGCGAGTGTTCCGTAGCGCAACTGAGGAGCAGATACCATTGCTCGATCTACGAATTGAGAGGTTGCGCGAAGCAGGCGAGGTGTTGACGGAGGTGAGTGTGCCTCGCAATCTGCGTTTTGGGCCCTAATTCGATATCACCAATGCTAGGACATTGCAATGTAATATGCGCAAGAACCGACACCAACAAGCTAGGACGAGGTGACGGCTAGCATTTTGTACCTGTTCCGCTGACTCATTATTAGATGTTCTCGTCACCAGACGAGGACTCTCATTCTGACATTGAGACTGATTCACAGCAAAAATCTGACGAGCCTCCAATGTCGGCGCTCGATGTAAGGAGAGTGTCCACCGACACTGATAACACTCTCTCGAAGGAGTCTGTTCACGATGAAACCCATGTGCATGAGCATGTCGGTGACGTGATTGGCGCAACGGAGATGAAACAGTCACAGATCCATACGGGGGAGGCCCTTGCCGAGCCGCAACAGGCAACGTCCGCGACCGAAGACACTACGCTGAAAGATCCACGAACGTTGAGTTGTCAACAGTCTGTAGCAGGGACATTCGCCAAATACTGGCGGCCCAGCCTGTGTGTGGTGAATCTCGTAAGGGAGGCCGACAAATCAGCAGGCAAGTTGGTCAACCTTCTTGCAAGACATTTCCAGGCCTTTGCCGACGAGACCCGCTTCGAAGGGCACAAGATCCGCTTTTTGAAGAGAGCACAGATTCTGGTGGCCGACCTCTGGGCCGCGTTCAAAGGCACTAGCCATGGCGAGTTTTACGACATCGACTGCCTGACGATGTTTGCAGGTATGTACCATGTATGCTTCCTTGCCGTAGCCGCTGGGAAGAAAGGTCCAGCTCTAGGCTGCATCCCTCGATGTGCCACTCAATTGGGCGGTACGCCGCAACGTACAGGCGCCCTGCATGGCTCCGAATGTGACGACTGACAGGAGGCGTGCAACTGCAGACTACAGGGTGCCACAGATGCTCCACTCACTCGGCGTGTTGGCGTACAGCCCACTTCTAGAGGGACACGTCCGTCGACAGGAGAGAATCCCTAGTGGGCACGCGTGGGAAATTCAGCTGCGAGGTTGCAGCATATGGGCGGTCGAGATGATTCGTCGAAGCATCATGCAGGAACACCCGCAAGCGAGCGTCAATGCAGTCCTGATCGACTTCTTCCTCTATGATTTGGCAAAGGAGCGGGAGCTAGCAGGTAAGTGAACGACGTTTATGGTGCGAAAGCCGCGAGTGGCGTCCTACCCCGGCGCCAAGAGCGCCAAGCTCAGTCTCGCGTTCTTCTCTGCCTCTTCGGTGCAACGGCCGGGGCCACCGCACCTGAAACGACGACGCTGGACTACTGGACTAGACTGCGCTGCACTGTACTGTGTCGACTTGTTAGACTGCGCTGACTGCTTCGGAATAGGCGTCCCCATGCTGCCCCATCACCGCACTCGAACAGGGGCATACTAGATGCTAGACATACGGTGTACCACCATACAGTACATATTCAATGCCTCTCTCCTCCTTCCCTCTCCCAGAGCTTTCCTTTGCTATCCATCCGTCTTGTCTCTCACTTCCGTGTGAATTGCTGTGTCGTGCCTGTGGCGACAGCTTGTCATTCTTTTACCAGTCATTGAACACCATCGTCGTTCCCTTCAAGCAACCGTGAACAGTTCGCTAGTCGAACCCGCCCAAGACGCTCATACCAAAACTCATAAAACAACCACTTGCTGTGCCATACTCACCACCCAAGCGAACCCACTCCAACCACGCCCCATTGGACTTATTTCGCGCTGTCTTCGGGCCTCAATCGACCTGTTCACAACCACAGTCTTTACATCAACCAGATCTTTCGTCAAGCTGCCGGCCAGTTTCCCCCAAGATCTACCATCATGCATTCACTCAACGTTCTCGTCCTTGCTGCACTTGCTGCAGCAGTCCCATTCCCCAGCAACCACCAACATGCCCACTTGCACCACAGACGTATCCATGACATGGCCAAGCGTGCTGCCATCCCACCCCTTGCCCGCTCTATCTCCACCGATGGCAGCTGTGGATCCTGGAGCGGATCAACATGTGCGCCCGGTTACTGCTGTTCATCTCTAGGATGGTGTGGCAACTCCGCCGAGGCTTGCGGTGCTGGTTGCCAGTCTGGATTTGGCCAGTGTGGCTCCGGTAACAATGCGCCTGAATCATCTGCCGCTGCGAGTTCTAGCAATGCCGCTGTCAGCCCTGCCGAAGTTGCGCCGACTGCATACTCTCATCCGGCGTACAACCCACCAGCTGAGTCCAATACCTGGGCACCAGTTCAGAGCGAGACGGAAAGATCGACTTCAGCGCCTGCTCCAGCAACTACAGCCACAACTTCAACTCTTTCGACCTCGTTCAGCACCTCGGTTCAGCCCACTACCACCGATGTAGCACCTACAACCAGCACTTACGTTGCTCCAACAACCAGCAGCTACGCTGCGCCATCAACCACTGCCGCTGCACCTCAGCCTGCTCAATCCTATAGTGGCAGCGATAGCAGCTCCTCTGGAGGCAAAGGTAACACTTACAACATGTACAGTGGCGATGGGTCTGTGTCCTCAGGCTGGCCGGGCCAGGGCGACTGGGTTGATTTCGAAAGCATGTGGTCTGCCAACCTTGAGGCCCTCATCTCCAAGTCATGCTCCCAGTTCGGCGTCGACGAGAACTCCGATGAGGAGAACGCGGACATCAAGTCTTCCATCAACTCCGTTGCATCCTCTGCCGGTGTCGACCCTCGCTTCATTCTGGCCATCGTCGTCCAGGAGTCCAAGGGCTGCGTACGCGTGCCTACCACCAGTTGGTCCGTCAGCAACCCTGGTCTGATGCAATCGCATTCAGGCACTGGCACCTGCAACTCTGGCTCGCCAGTGTCGCCCTGCCCAAGCTCTGAGATCCAGCAGATGATCAACGACGGCTCAGACGGCACGAGTAGTGGCGACGGCCTCAAGCAACTGCTCGCTCAATGCTCAGAACAGGATGCCCAGAAGTACTACAAGGCTGCCAGGATGTACAACAGCGGATCTGTGGATCCAAGCGGTGACCTGGGTGCTGGCATCGCTACCCACTGCTACAGTAGCGACATTGCGAACCGCCTCACTGGGTGGACTGATGCTACATCTTCCTGTACTCTTGACTAGGACTGGCATATCATGTACATATCACATGCACAATTTTTCATATGGGTCGTTTCGCATCTCATGTCTCGGCTCTGCATCGGACTGCTGTACAATACACAAGTACTAGCGCGTTGGGCACTTCCTTTCTTCTTCACTTCACGGACCGATGGGTCTGTTGGGCTAGCACTGGTGTTTAGCTTGTCACTTTTTCTACTTGATGTTTCCCTTGCTTTTGTTGTAACGATATGACGAACTAGACAGCCAGAACCAAATCGAGCATGCGTCTCAGGCGCGATTGACCAGCATTCATGATTTGTGCATGCATGTGAAGTTGATGTTTTATTTGTTGCCCCTCGATAATATCGGATCGTTAACTAATCACTCTATAAGAGAAACAGATGTTGATATTTGAAATGTGTAATGGCACCTCTACCTTTTAGTACAGAGAATCGCGTGAGATTATAGGACCAGTACTGCACATATCGCCACTACAACTGTCGGTCGATTACGATACTCGGCCCTTCATGTGGCGCCGGGACTTAGGAAAGACTTTACGGCAATCGTTTGTTCCGATGATGACGCTCTCCAACTTGAACGACTACACGTGGCCAACACCGGTCCAGCCTCATATCTCGACCTAGCCGTGTGACGGATGCTTCCCCGTCAAATGAGGCATGGCTTCCGTGCTACAGGAGGCTTATCGAGAGACCACATCGAGAAGCCAGGAGCCGTCCAACGTGCGAAACTTCTGTATCACACACTTGCACCCGTCGAGAAAGGGAAGAACGAATGGGGGGGTGTCTCCAGTTTATGTTGTATTGGTGTGGCGTGGCGTGCATGCTATTGCCACCTCGTGACGGTGCGTTGATCTTTACGCTATTGAGCTGTTAGAAGCAGGATTGGCACGCTCTAAAATTTTCACGGTCCAAAACTCTGAACGCGTCTTATCAATGGAGCTTCCACGTAGGTGGATGGAAGAAGAACTTTGGCTTGCTTGATAGGTGCTGTACAGAAGGATAGCTACCGATGACCATAGCCCGTCAGATACAGT
This sequence comes from Polychaeton citri CBS 116435, assembly GCA_010093785.1. Classification (NCBI taxonomy): domain Eukaryota; kingdom Fungi; phylum Ascomycota; class Dothideomycetes; order Capnodiales; family Capnodiaceae; genus Polychaeton; species Polychaeton citri. The sequence goes on from MU003815.1 coordinate 68,509, forward strand.
ATGTGGCCGGGTGGAGTGCATCCATCCCAAGTCTCCTAGCGGCAGATCCGGATGCATGTGGCGTGCGGGAGGGGCCGAAAATAGAACGATCACTCTTGAAGGGAACGAAGGGGACCATTATTATCCACTCCTGATGGAATCCTGCTTGGTAGCCGATCCTTTTCCAGCAGCCGCACATTGTCTCTGCCACCCTCCATCTCTACATGCATGCATCCAGCGAGGTTGATGGCAGATTCGTTCCCTCCCCCTGCATCGACCAGCCTTTGCCTTAAGAAGCCCCAAATTGCGTAGCGTTGCACAGGGTTGAGCAGCCAGAACGTCGTTACCGAGGAACACATCGCTAGGAGTAGTGTTGCGGCTGCTCCAATCCGATCGCCGCTCTCGAAACCTTAAATGCTGAAGACAGCCAAGACCAACCCAGCATCAACGACGCCAGTCACCCGTGGTCTTTTTACCTGCGCTGACACCGTCATATACTCTAATCTGCTGGTGTTGCCCGTATAACCTCGGCAGAGCGAGCCCATTGTTATCAGCCTGGGGACTTCAGCCATCCCCTTAACCCAGGCATTGGAATAGTAGGCTTGACTTGTGGTCGGAACAGGGAACTGTCCTTACCGAATATCCGGCGCGGTTGACAGATAACGAGAGACGACAGCGACATCGTATCGGAAGGAGTACTTTTGCGTTCAAACCAGGTCTTGCACGATGGCCTCGCAAGCTGGTGCTGGCGAAGCGACTAGCAATGCAGATCTTGACACACATTCGCAACAGCAACAGGCACGGCAGCGTGGCGAGGCCAACGGCGTGCAGAGCGGTACACCGGTGGAGATGAATGATCTACCAGACAAACGACTGGCAGAGAAAGAGCAGCAGCACACGGCGTCAGAAGCGGTCGAAAGCCACACGGATGCAGGAGCGTCTGCGCCTAAAGAAGCAGAGGCAGAGGCAGAGATATTAGGGACACAAGCAGCGACAACATCGTCACTGCCGCATCACCAGCAACATCCCCCCCTTTCTAGGGCTGAGACCGAGGCCTTAGGCCCTTCCACAGACGCACCGCTACCTACCTCCATACCCTCGAGTGCGGCAGGGCCAACCTTACACATCTCCCTAATGCTCACGACGGGCGCGCGGCATCCCTACAAAATCGATGAGAAGTACCTGCGGAACAGGAAGGTGGATGACTGCAAGGATGCGAGCGGCAGCTTTGATCCTCGAGAACTTAGCGGGTATAAGCTCAAGGAGTTGATATGGACAGATTGGCGCTCTGAGTGGGATCCGAGGCCGAGCAGCCCAAGCCTGATCAGGCTGATCATTCTCGGCCGAATGCTAGATGACAAGAAGCCTCTGAAAGGTGAGCAAGTTCTTTTTTATTGCCTACAACTTACATCTGGTTTGGATCTAGACACGGAGGTGGCGACAGTGGCAATGGCACCAGCGACTGACCATACCATACACAGACTTCCCTTTCTCCCTCGCCCAACCAAACGTCGTGCACATGACTGTCAAGCCAGCCGATCTGGTGGATGATGACGCCGAAGGCGGTGGAAAGGGTTCTGCCAAGGGTGGCTCCCTTCGCATGCGGGACAGCGAGGATGTCCAGGCTGGATGCTGCAAGTGCGTCATCCAATGAACTTGCTATCGAGTCCTTGCAACGCATATACAATACGTCCTGGGTCAAGGACATCACGATATGACTTCCTCATGTAACTCGCGCAGAACACTCATGATGCGTATACGGACCCAGATGGTTTTGAGGAATCTCCTGATAGCTCTCCTCTTCATAAGCGATCCCGGCGTCACAAGGCATACACTTTAAGGAAAGGATTCTTGGCGTCTATGAATGGATCTTGCTCGTTTTCGTTATCTTGCTTCTCTTCCTCTTCTGGCAAGCGAAACTTTAGGTGGACGTGTGTACAGAAGGGAGACCTTCTCTATCTTAACAAGGCAAAGGTGCGGGGGAGTTTCCTTCTGCTGGGGTGCGTTCAGTCTTCATCGCATCTCCCTTTCTTGCGAGGAGACAGATGCGTGTCAAGTCGCAGTGGTGGTTGTGGCGGCGGCCGATGTCGTTGAGATCTAGCTATATACTACTTTCCCGCCTGTAATATGGAAGTGCACTTGTCTCTGCATCGGTTTTCGCTGCAGGCTTTCGTGAAGGTTGTAACGTCTCGACCAAGATGGAAATGCGCATCTCTATCTCATTAGTAGGAGACAAGGATTACTGAAACCTGATTACTCCTGGCAGACCAGTATACGGTTTGACGGCTGATATACGGCTCAGCTAGCAATACAAAGACTCCATCCAATGCCCACTGTGCACGCTCATTACATGCTGTCGTTTCCAGCCGCGGGGTATCTCTTTTGATCCGTTAAACACATGCATGCCAATCACTAAACCTGTCGGCCCACGCTCTTGGAGCATCATGCCCTCTTCTTCGACTTCTTGCCCTTACTCTGGGCTGGCGGCTGATCTCCACCTTCGTTGTTCACGCTGTACTCGCCGATAGCGTTGTCATTGTCGTCATCATCCAAGAGTCCTAATGCAGCCTTCGCTCTCGCACCACCTCTTTTCCTCAACTCTCCGGTCACGCCTTTGAGGCTGCTTGGGACCTCTTTGCCTGTCTTGAGATACCACAGCTTTAGATTGCGTGCCTTGTCTTTGAGCTGGACTTGGTTCCTATCTTTCAGAACCTCGCTTACGGATCCGCCGCGACCGTATAGCGCTAGTATCTGAGACCAATGTGGGCCGTTGACTTTATCTAGGCCAGCAAGGAGGGCTTCTTCCTCGGCTTTGGTCCATGGCTGGCGGATGGCAGATGTATTAGGCGCCGGTTTCTTGCTGGTGTCTCCTTGAGCATTGCCCGCCTGACGTGAACCGGCAGCTGTGCCGTCCTGCTGACCTCCCAGGCCTGGTTGTATTGACGTAAGGCTCTGATGTCCCTGCTGTTGTACTGAATGCGCTTGATTGTGGAAGGCAGAGTCGTGTACAGCTTGCACAGCATTTGCAGCTCTTTTGTCATTCATGCCACCGCCAAACATCTGTTGTGTCCTTGCAGGAACGTTCAGGATGCCTTCCACGTTCTTTGAGATAGAAGTGGCGAACTCTCTCACGAAGTCAGTCCACTGGTATTTCTTTGAAAGTTCCTGCGCAACATCTGGCGTGGATGGTTCTTGAAGCAGATAGGACTTGCGAGACCGGCATCGGTCGACGAAATCTTGTTCTGAAGGTGACAGACTCGGCGCATCAGGATGCCGTGTGAGTATCTGCGCGTCAAGATCCGGGGGGAAGAGCTCATCTAGCATTGCTTGGGGGCTTCCATCACTGTTCATGAGAGCGGAGATGTATGACTGGGACTTGAGTTCGAGGAATATGGCACCCTGCCACTTGAGAAGCCTATGTCCAAGAGGCACAAAAGTTTCCATGAAGTATTCATTTAGATGGAAGAAGCTCACATCGTGAGCTCCGAGAATCGAAGAGATAAATGTGGCAATGTTCGCTTTGCGGATGACTTCTTGTTGGTTTGCCTGGAACATCTGAATTGCGATAGCATCAATAAAAGGCGTCTCGCGGCTGTAGACTTTTCTCGTCTGGTCAAACAAACTCTTGAGGGTGACGAATGCTTGTGCGTCATCACTTTCACCCGGGTGCATCAGGTCTTGCAATTGCGGTAATGAGGACCGAGAGATCGTCTGGATTAGCTGGATTGCAAGGTTCTCTAGGATTGGAAGACTCTGAATCTTGAGATGCATGCTGATATCCTCGAAGTGGAAGGTGCTGTTTGGTGGACGGTGTCGGAAGTGAGCAGGGATTAAGCCTAAGAGGTGAGGTTGCTGCTCCTGGGGCGGCGGAGGTGGTGTTGGCGACGTTGCGGTCTCGTGAATGGCCTTTTGTAGTTCACTGGAGGAGCTTGCATGGTTGTAGAGACCGTTGCTTTCAACACCAACCTGTGCATAGAGTGGGAGGTTGTTTGAATATTCTCCACTGCCGCTCGAGTCAGTAAGGATTAAGTGGCTTTTCGCAACAACGTCCTTTCTGTAAACGATCATCATGTAGAATAATATTGCTATGTCTTATGAAATGGTAGTCGATAGTGTTGAGCTGTAGCAGATCAAAACGAAGCGGAGATACAACAACACACGGACAGAATTGTAGGGTTGGGAGGGCAGCTTTCATTTGTCAAAAGCACAGTGGTATGACTTTTGCGAAAGGGCGTACGACAACGTGCCAAAGAGTAGAGACTAGGAAGTTATATGACAGTACATACTGTTGTTGGAGCTGTTGTTCAATGGGGTAAGCGGTCTCGTTGGAAGGGAAGGGCTCTGTACCCATGGGCGGCCAAGACGAAAGGTATGTGATAGGATCCGTAAAGTAGGGCTGGGTTGGAGCAGGGACGCTTGGATACGGGATGCTGCAAACACCAGTGTCCTGCATGCCAAAGACACCTGCGCTATCCGTGGAGTCCATAGATGCACTTTGATACCGGTCTGGTTCTTCAGGCTGTTGTGGCAGTTGGGATGGTGGCTGCTGCCGTTGATGTTGCTGCTGCTGCTGCTGTTGCCACCCATAGTCAAATTGATGCCGTTGCAGAGGATGACCCTCTAATCGGCGCTTCTTGCTCGCGTGCGAGCGGTCAATCATATCGCTATCCATACCTGCAGGTTCGCCAGCGCTGGGATCGGCTGCAAGCTGGCCATTGTAGTAGACCGTCGTACTAGCTGCGCAAAAAATCGTCAGCTGCTTTAGGACTCTCGCGCAGTATAGGCGAATCCTCTTACGCCATCTGTGCTTGTTTGACCCGGCGCCGTGTATGTGGGGGGGAGAAATGAGGGTTCTACCTTGCATGCTCCAACGTAAAGTGCTGGTTAGAAGTATTAGGGCTCGATTGACCTAGGGCTGTTTCCGGATTTTGCTTCGTCTCGCCGCCGCCGAGGGGCTGCAAGTGCAGGGGCTCGGTAGTGCCACCTCCCTTAGAACTTACGAGTAATTGCCGACCAATTGAACCACACACGCTGCTAGTTCCCTGTGAAACCATCAGAGTGTGGATGTGCAAACATTCTATTGCAAGGCGAGTCTTGTCTGGTAGTTGCAAGTCTAAATCTGCTTGGACCAGTCCGCGCGGCAGTGTCTCCAAGGACATCACGACAGGGATAGACCTTGCGGTACGGCTCGAGCCAGCTCTTGGCTCGTTTGGCCGCTTGGGGGGCTGATTTATCACACACGCGTCCAAAACACGTCTATCGGTGGTAATGGCGCCTAGATGGCCGCAGGTAAACAATGGCCCAGAACACATCAACGAGCACGCTACATACCTGAAAGAGGCATGCAGCCAGCTGCAAGCGGTTGATAGAGGTCGCCATAATCAGGTCCCATGGAACATAGTACAGCCATACCTAAATTCCACCGTCAATCTATTGGTAAGATCTTGCGGCAGCCTGGAGTGAGCGAGATCCTCCAGCATGTCCAAGACGCGGCTCGATGCACACAGAACATACAAAAAGACGTCACAATTATCAAAGACTCTGTAGGTCTGAGCACCACACCTCCCCATGCCTCTATGGCAGAGACTTCTCATCAGCATCGGAGATGCGTAGGCACATTCATATGGGTTTGCGGTATGCTAAGAAGAATACAAGGGTTCAGTACAAAACCGGAGTGTCGCGAACAACGTCTGACCCTGTGTGAAAACACCTAAGCCAGGCGGAGATGTCGTTCGATCACCTGCGAGGACAATTAACGCGGAACAGACCACTTGCAGACGACGCCTTGCCTAGACGATTAGAATGAGGAGGCACAACGAACTGCACACCTTATAGTACAAAGTTTAGAAGTCTAAGAATGTCGTTCTCGCAAACCTGTTTAGCGACGCGAGAGTTCTAGAGTACGATATCCTAGCAATTTAGGAGTCGTGGCGCAACCCGTTCATCATAACATCCTACCACCCCCTCAAGACACACTTTAACCTTAGCTACCTCGAGGACTCTAGCGCGAGGGTCTGCTTGTATGTTAGCAAACGGATCAACCCGGGCACATAGAGCGTGACATAAATCTCTAAAGACATCATCCTCCTAGTGATCTGCAATCCTCGCTCTAATACGACGGTCTATATCTACAATGTGTACAACGAAGTGGATACGGACACACTTTCAAAAATCGTAGAGGCGATGCACACGCGAGCTCTAGATGATTGCATCGTAATAGGTGACTTCAATCTACACTATCCCCTATGGTCAACGCAACATCGACAAGCTAGGGCAGGCACACGGGCAGCACAGCTTCTCACAATCATCGAAGACTTTTAGCTGCAACTCCTCACTGTACCTAGGACCACCACTTACAGGTGGCAGGGTAGAGAGTCGACAATCGACCTAACCTTTACTACCGAGGATATCGCATCTAGCATAATCTACTGCGCAATCGATCAGAGATTAGATTTCGATTCCGACTACCTCCCGGTCGCCCTAGCCATTGACTAGAGCTAGCAACCCGTCATCCTAGTTCGAAGGAGACTCTAGACGCGAACAAATCGAGACAAACCCCGACAGACGGTTAGCGACCGCCTATCTAGGGTTAACTTTACTAAAATCCACGACAAGGGAAGCATCGACAGGCTGGTGTCATCAATTGTTCACACGCTTGACGCAAGCATCAATACATCGACCCCTTAGTCCAGTCCACGCCTACGCTCGATCTTAGGCTTCGACTAAGAGTGTAAGGTCATCTACACTGAAGTACAACAGCTTAGACGTAGGTGGTGGCGAACAAGACACGAAGACGACTATAAAGCGTATCGTAAGGCACGCAACAAGAAAGGACAGCACGTTCAAAAGGTGCTTCGAAGTACCTACTAACAACAGGCAGATACCGCTTCAGCGTCGCCGACGGGTCTCTAGAAACTAGTTAAGTGGGCTAAGAATAGATACAATATTATAGCTGCTCGAACACTACCACTCGCATGGTCGGACAGGGAAGTGCTCTTCTAACTAGAAGACAAGGCAGAATTGCTACGCTAGACTTTTTTTCCACTGCTAGCGTCTACAGATCTCTCGGACGTAGGAGGATACGTGTATCCGCTATCGATCGAATGCTAAGAGATCACCGCGATAGAGATCGAGCGAGCAGTGCTATCGAGCTCGCCGAATAAGGCGCCTGGCGCTAACAGAATCATTAATGGCATTTTACATCAAACGCTCGACACCCTCCATTTAATCCTTCACAATCTCTTTAACGCATGTCTACGATAAGGATACTGCCCTAAGCACTTTAAGGAGGCAGTTACAGTTGTGCTGCGTAAACAGGGTAAAGATGATTACTTACTGCTAAAGTCGTACAGACTAATTGCTCTCCTTAATACATTTCGGGAAAGTCCTCGAAGGAGTTATTGTAACTCAAGTGGCGTACCTCGCCGACGTCCACGGACTCCTTCCTAATCGACACACTGGCGGCAGGAAATTGGCATCTATAGATTACACCATACATTTCCTACTCCAGCGAATACATTAAGCATGGTCAGAAGGCAAGGTGGCCTCCCTACTGCTGCTAGACGTGTTAGGAGCGTACGACAATGTGTCCTACGCCCGACTGTTGCACAATCTACAGAAGCGGCGATATCGTGCGATAGGTTAAGTCGTTCCTCGAAGGTCGCTCTACAACCCTTAAACTGTAAGAATACACAGCACTGTCTGCGCCGATTGAGATTAGGGTTCCGTAAGGCTCACGCATCTCACCATATCTCTACCTGTTCTACAATGCCGATCTTATTGACGCTTGCAAGACCGAAGGGACGGAAGTAGTCGGATACATCGATGACGTATCCATCCTAGCAACAGATGCAACTGCTCAACACAACTGCAAGCAGCTCAAGAGCATTCATCATAAGACTAAGGGGTGGGCAAGGAAGCACGGCTCCCAATTCGCCCTTACAAAGTACGAACTAGTCTACTTCACACGAGACCCTAAGAAGAATAGTAAACACCCGCTACGCCTATTAAACGCCACCATCGAGGCGTCCACGTCGTGCTGCTATCTAGGCATCGAGATGGGCTCTCGCCTACAGCCGAACACTGAACGTAATCTCGCAGCCAATGGCCTAATAGAGCGTGATTCTGCTGCTGCCGAACGGCAATTCATGCAAGAGACAAATGCTAGCTCGGGCGAGATAAAGAGTATACGGCGCAACGTCCGTCCATACCTTCATTTCACAGCTCGAGCCAACGGCTTGGGCTTACTTCTCCTGCTCGGGCCTCTATCACGGAAACTGTATGTCTCTCGCTGTTGACCGCTCTTATCAAAGTAACTACTAACGAATGACGCAGGTAGGAACGTGATATCAGCAATGTAGGAATAACGCAGATCTTGGAATTCTGCGAGACAGAAAAATTTGGAGTAGCAGAAATGGCCCAGAAACTGCAACCAGTCGCGATGCGCCTTGTAGAGTGCGTGTTTCAGCGATATGCCACTAGACACAACTTAGCTGAACTTCAAGAGGAGGGGCACATCTTCTCAGCTCATTTCAAGCAGCATAAGAGCAGTAGGGAAAATAGTGCCTTGGATGCTCTAGCTGCAGCAGCGCATCAAGTTGAATGTTCTAACAATGACTAGAGCGACGAGGCGTGCGGGGCCAGCACAGTCGGACACGCAGTGCAAAACACACTTGTCTTAGGATTGTTGAGAGCACGGACTTTTCAGGTGCTTCCACTGGCAATCTATCTATCAGATCAGCAAAATGCCCAATGTCCTGCAGCAGTTGGGTTGCTCGATCATATTGATTGGCAGCCAGAAACGGGAGGATCGTCTGCAGAAATTGGTGCAGGGGTTTCATCGTTGAGTGGGCTTTGGCGAGAGGAAGATGTGGTGGAATTCTTGAACAGTATGTTTGACCGGCCCCCTGAGCAACCTCATCATTAGAAAGTCGATGCGTCCCCTCAATCTTTCACGATTTCAAATCCTATCCAGATGTCCCCGCTCTTGAGATGGAGCATTCCACGCAGACCTAAAGAGCTGCCAGAGTCGTATGCGGATGTGTCGAGAGCCAACAACCAGAGGTCTTTCGTGATCGGGCCAAAAGTTTTCTCGTCGATTTCTGTAGGCAGAATTATGATGAAACCTCTACCCCAGTTCAACCGGCCTACGGGATGCCGTGAGCGAAACTCCTATTGCCTGCATGTGACACCCTTCTAATTTGTGACAGTAATACCTTTGCGAATTGTTGTATCACTACATCTAGGACATCCCTATGCTCTTTAAGATCGAACTAATCGAGTTTTCTTTCATGTGCCTGTGTCGTTACTTGCGCTTTTAGTCGATCCTGCATCTGCTTCCCTGCAGTTTTCGCTAAATCATGAAGCTCTGCTGAGAGGCTGGAAGAGCTCGTTGCCGCGCGGCTGGATGCCATTGTCGGCACTTCGTTCGTAGTACAGTGAATATCTTTATGCCGTTTTTGATGCTGCCGTAAGAGGGGTATGTGTAAGAAGAATCATATCCACATTTGTAGATTGAAGCGAGCTTTGCTGCCAACTCCAACGTTTCGTGCCCCGCACTTGACATTTTATCTCATGTCCACATCTGCACTAGACCACGTCATACTCATAACAAATAGTAAAGCCATATGTAACCGCCGCAAGATGCCTAAGCACTTACTAAATGACTCAAAACAAGTTTTCCAAAGACACAGACTGTACAGCCCTCGTAGTCTTCTGGTCATAGAAGCCTCGGTAGTTAGTATCCAACAGATTGCCGTCCAAAGTATATTGTTCATCATTAAATAGGAAGCATACGAAGCTTTTCGGCGGGTGGCTGTTTCACCTAATCATAAATCTTAGGCCGGGGCCGGGACTACTGCAGTATCCAACGCAGGGCCATGTCTAGGCCGGGCGCTGAACAATGATTGGCGACGGAGGGTATTGTTGTGCTAGACTTCTTCCTATTCATATCTGCAGTGTCGCAACGGGATTTCACGCTAGCAGTTCCATTCGCCCAAACTAGCACAGTTGCAGAGAGCGCCATTACAGGTACCTTCAAATCCTTCGAGACCTGTTCACCTTACTGGCCTCCCAATGGCCTTGTGGTTTCATCGGCACAAAACCGCCAGAGCTGAGCAAAAAACCACGGAACATCTCCAAGGCGTGACCCGGTCCTCGTGTCTGGGCGATCTCGACACAGCACTGCTACAGCTGTCCAAGGGCAAGATCACATATATCGATCGGGTGTTTGCTAAACATGCAACTGTTGGATCTAATGGGGAGAGCTCGTGGCGAAAGTGCAACTTCACCCATTATGTTGCCGACAGCTTGTCAAGTAGTGAGCTGATAGAATAGTGCGTGCCTCTGCTTTGGAAAATCCTCAGGTATGCTGCCAACTATCCATTTCCGGCCGAGACCACCGATACAGAAGGCGACTGTGACATCGACATCCATGCTTTCCGGCGTGCTTTTGCTTTCCTCGTGCTGCATGGCTGGGACTTGTTCGGAGAGTTCCAGGACGGCGGGCCATTCGAGCCATACTATGGTGAATACGAGAAGACACCCACCAACAACGCTCAACGAATGGCACATATATTGTTCCAGTGCTTGACTTTGTCCTTCGCAACGACTCTATCTGTGCAGGAGACATGTCAAAATTCGTCTCGCCTTCGAGATGTCAAAGATACCCTTCTCTTCACCCAGCCTCCTGTCTACAGCTTTGCTTCTAGTAAAAGAGTGAAGAATTTCAATAAGGAATTTGATTCTGCAGCAAATCGTCTGTTACAGACAAATGATTTCCGTCACGAAATCAATCAGCCATTGCAGAGGGCAGACTTGCAGGTGATTTTCAGGTTGCTCATGTTATTACGTGTCCGTGACGGGAACTGGAAGGACGGCCTTCCCAGACGCCAAACGTCGCTACAACGTTCCAGCGATGTTCAATACGCCAGCTTGTATCAAAGCGTGGAAGGAATGGCAGAGGCGTCCCAATATGCTTCCGCTCTGGTGAACTCAGAGTTCAGCGCTTCTGTTTCTTGGGAAAGCTTCAGTACCTGGTGCACACAAAACGTGAGCGCTTATGACACACATGATAGGCTCACTCGCTGACATTGCATGTACAGCCTTTCTTCATCCTCTCCTTTCTTAAATTATGGGCAGCACTTTTTGCTCCGCTCGGTCCTGATCCGGGAACGAACCGATTGAAGCCGACGTTACCAACCAGCATTTCTAACCTCTTCTGTTTCGCAAACGTTGCGTACTTTACAAGCAGCGATTTGAATTATCGTTGGTATTCGAACGAGTTGCAACTGCAACAGGATCTGCAGCAGTCTACACTCGTTGCTAGCGTCTCGACACAGACCAATCTCGATGAGTTGAATTTACTCCAGGTTCTCGCGGAAAGAAGGGATTGGTTTCATATCCTACTTATGATGTGTGAAGGCATGGAATCTACCGCTCCGTCGGCCAATGGCACCTTACAAACTCTTGTTGCTTTCGTCAGCCCATTCGTCAACCCACCATCACGTATGGAGATATCCAGCAAAGATGTCACCAGGTGTGTTTCATACGTCTGGCAAACAGCTACCATGCAACTACTACCTCACCTTGCAAGTGCTAGCTACGGAGGTCTAGAAGCTCATGTTGTCTCGAACGCACTGGAGCTCCAACCAAATGGCGCATCAAGTGAGCAAGGCACGGCAATGACGATAGATCTACGGAACAAAACAGTGAACGTTCTTGGTCATGAGCTTTGGAATAAAAATCCAAGTCTCCAGGAACGCGCAATTGGACAAGATACAGAGAGACAATGCGTGCATGTGGCGAGAGAAGGCTCGCAGGGATCTGCGGTTACCCCTTCCATGCCTCCTGTACAGTTACGTCTGAAAGAGTTACAATGCTATCGATTACCAGAAGCCGCATCAGAGGTCCTTCGATCAGACGCTAGAGCTTTGCCCTGGGAGAGCTGGGATAGTATAAGGAATAGCTAGAATTATTTTCAAAGCGAAGTCTTGAAACGAATAAGAAGCAGGGTGGCTCATTTCATAAATTACAGGCGGTGAAGCCTTAAGACCTTGTATGTTGGTGGGACGTTGTCTAACGCTTGGTTTCTAGCTATATCAAACTCTAGATTTAGAGCTTTTGCCCTAATTTTGGCCAAGTAATTCCAAGGAGAAGGATTTCAAGTCTCACACGTCTATATCTTTTCCCTATTGTAAATCTTCCGGCAAAACGTTCCGCAGTTGTTCGTAAGCAACCTGTACTCCCCCATACTATTGATTTTCGATTCCGTGTCGGCCGCAATGTTTTCCTGAGTCAAGGCAGGGTTGATGGGTCCCAGCCACTTGTAACTTGCGCCTTTATTGTCTCCTTAGCCCACTCAATCATTCCGCCCATCAGGGTAGCGATTGATGCACGTATCCACACCGTCTATCTCATCTTAAACAAGATCTCAGGATACTTCGTAGTATTTATGGACACAGGAGCGCTGTACGCTTTTGACGTTTCCTATGTGGAATGTCAGTGAGAGCCTTATAAGCGGTTAATTGCATAAGCTCATGGCTTTAGGCACCGCGTTCTTACGTAGGGAAGGATGAGTGATATGAAACCTAAGACAAGTTGGGTTATAAGCGCGGCAGACTCACCGCATGTGTCCCTTTGAGATTTGTCCATATATGAGATGGAAACGTGTCGGGCAATATAGAGTGAGTGGCCGATGATAGGCGGGGCGGTCTAAAAGCTCGAGTCAGCCCAGATGAGCAGAACGAAATGGCTGAGAGCAATGACTTACATTCATTTGCAGAGCATAGGCTTTGCCATCAGCACTGGTTTGCCAGTTCGAGTTTCTCACACCGAACAATGTGGCCGCACGTCTGAGGATGATGAATTCTTCCAAATCTCTGTAGACATCCTTGGCTGGCACCGCCGGTGCACGTTCGACTGGGCTTCCAAGCCCGCGTTTGGCCTTGCATGTCTCTTTTAGATTACCTTTGTCTCCTAGGGATATTATCAGATAAATAAGTCATGGCTGGAATGATGAGAGAGAGGAAGTGACGCACCTGTCTTTGCCGGGCCATGATCTCCAGGGGCGGGTCTGTCTGGAACATGTGAGCCTTTAAATTATCATCTACGGGTAATTTGAGACATACTTCAGGGTGTGTTATTTTCCAAATACCTTGAATTCGGCTGGTTCCTCTTTCCCAATACCCTTTATACATCTCTAGATGATCGCTGCAGTGGCTGCAATCTCAACGACGTCTGCAATCTCGCTAATCATGGGAATAAGATCCTCGAGAGCCTCGAGAGAAGCCAGAAGAGCTGGGATTGCCACACGGCAGAAGAGCTTCGCAGCAACATCAAGCGCAGCCTGCTCAGCTGCGGCTTCGGCTGCAGCTTTCGCACCATCTGCCAGGTCTTGAGTGAGTGAATCGGATGACGGCTTGAAACCCGCACAACAGTAGCTCTGGAGACCGCCATGGCAGTTCTTGTCGTCCTTCTAGGTATGCTGGTTTGGGTCGGTTGTGAGCTCTGTCTCTCCTATGGCGCACCCGCTAGTGCAGCTGAGACTTGCTCCCCTATACCCTCACCAGGTACAGGTGCCAATGGTCGACTTATCGTCACAGCACAGTGATTGATATTGCTTCTTCGGGCAGCGATCGCTGGTGCTCAGCTGGACCGGCTGGCGGTTGAACTGGGCAACCTCATTAGTGCCGGGTTTGCAAGCTACAGCACACTCTGAGGTGTAGCAGGCGCCTCCGGCGTGTTGGTCGGTAGTGGCCTGGTTAGCTGAAGCCTGCTGATCAGGCGTCACATCGATGCCAGCAGCGGCAGAAACACCTCCAAAACCGTTATTTGCGGTCTGGTCGACTTGATCCATCCCCCATACCCTGAGGCCGCCAAGGCAGCGACTGTTTGCAAAGTCACGTTTCCGTGCAAAGGTCTGAGCGTCATCGTATGACACCCACTGGCGTGTAAAGCAGAAAAATCATCAGCTGTTGACATCTCACGTAAAAGGCTCTGTCATTGAAAGTTCACTTTGTATCCCAGGTGATCCATGCCACTCCTGCTTTCTCGTCATACACGGGATTTAGACTGTTCTGCGTTTTTAAATCTGAAATCTCCTGGTAATCGAGAATTCCACTTGCATCTGAACACATTTCTGGGTTGCCACCCCCTGAGAATTCGCGGATTCCGTTCGGTGTGTTACATGTTGGACTGGCGAGGGTGAAACTTCGCCCGTACCAAGCCTGGCCCATGACCACCTTGCTTGAATCAACGCCTGCACGCCAGAGCAGGTCCAGTACGAGGTCAATCTCCGTAATACTTGTGTGAGGGGCAACGTATGGACCGACAAACTTTCTCTCAGCATCCCTAAATCGCGCTTCAGTCCTCTGTCTCCAGCGGTGATGTATCGCCTCTTACAGAAACAATTGCAACTTACCATACTCCGTGCAAGTCATAAGCCATGAGATTGAACCAGCTGATCGAGCTTTCCATCCCGGCAAGATCAAAATGCTGGAGGTACCAATACCAAGTGGGGATTGTAACAGTGAGCCAGAAACGGGATCCAAAAGCCGCATTCATCTCTTTGACAAGAGCGACTTAGTTCTGTGCGTCTTGAGGTACCCCCCCGCGATCGCTACCCCAGGATACCTTATAGAACAGTCAGTCGCAAGCCATCCTTAAAACAGGTCAACAACTACTCACTCCCAATCCAGGTCAGCCCCATCGAACCCATAGGTTTCCTTGAAATTTGTGAGATTGTCGATGAACCTCGCCCGATTGCTGCTGCTGCTTGCCATGTTGGAGTAAGCTCTCTGTGTAGCACCGGGATCTGTGAAAGACCACCCGCCAACAGAAATCAAGACTTGAAGTCCAGGCTTCTTGCTCTTCAAGGCGGTGAAACGACGACTATAGAGTGAGGCTCCATTGGCATCCATTGGCGTGATCTGGAAGCTGTCTGGGTCAAAAAAGGCAAAGGCGAAATTGATGGACGTAAATCCGTCCAGATTGAGGTCTTCTGGTGCAACTGATTGACAGCCACGAGTGTTTGCCCACGACTCATAGTATCCTACGTTACGGGTCGAAACGCTTGAGCCTCCACAGCATGTTGGCCGGTTGACAGAGCCGCAGCCACCCCATTGAATGATGCACTGGCTATAGTTGGGATCTGCAGTATTTGTCCAGACGCAGAATTCAGATGTCGATCCGCAGAAGCCAAATTCAGAACAGCAGACGTTCAACGGGCATTTTTGATCACCTGGGGGACCATACGGTCCACACTGTGCTTTCGCGTCGCCTGCCGAACAGATCGATCAATTGGATGTTTTCAAATGATATTACGATTGTTACCGATAGGGACTTGAAATCAACTTACAATTGGATTGGCATCCTTTACCGCATGACTTGGGTGAGTACCCACAGAGATTGTCGCTGCCACAGTAAGCCCCATTCGCACAGGGAGTGTCAGGGTTTCAAGTGCCTGTGGGGAGGTCTCGAGTCCGGAGATCAGCCCAAGAGCTATTCTCGAGACTGCCTTTATATAAATTGAGGTCTTGGAAACAGGGAACCAACGAGGATGGTATAGATTTCGACGCTGCAAAGGTAGAGTAAAGAAGAGCTGCGAGTAGCAGTCGTGTAAAGGTAGCCATAACAAAGAACAACCGCAACACCGATACTACTTGGATACTGCTTTCGATTCCTCGTCCAAAACACTCGTAAAGGTCATCACTATCACAATTATCTATGCAACTCTTCAACAACGAAGCTGACGATGGCGCAGCGACATTACCGACTCCGGAAGTCGTGTTCGTGAAGGCAATGAGGGTTGCTTCCTGCAGAAGATCGGTAGCTGTTGCGGTATGTACGCCACGTTAGGTATGCGTAAGCTTCATAAGTTGCTTTCAGTGTAGCGTAAGCTCTGGAGGAGTTTCTGGTACGCTCACCATACCACCCCTAAAATAGCGAGTTCGATACTTGAGTGTGGCCCTGGAGCGTACCGTTTTCTAATAGAGAGAAATATTTTCCGAGCATGAAATCTGAATCTAGATAATATAGCCTGTGTTCAAGGTCCGGAAACATGAAACTTTATGGCTTGATGTAGTCGAGCTAGCCCAACTGTTACTCTACAGTACATTAATTGAGGCCAAATCATGTAGTCATTGTCACAAGCTGACCTCAATGAAGCACAAACTACCTTAGAGCACCTCTGAATGCGCCTCTATGGCCTCGACCTCCACGCCCCCTCCCACTGTGACCCCGACCCCTACCGCCACGATTTCCCTTGAAACCGCCCCTCCCTTCGCTCTGCGTCTCATTCTTTAGGCTCGCAGCCGTAGCCATGCGTCGTGCCCGTTGGTCTTCATCCATGTCGAACGGGCACGGTACCTGTAGCATATCACAAAAACGCTTTGTCTGTGGGTTGGTGTATTCCTTGAGCCCGCCGCTTGACGGCGCATATTTGGGATCGTGGATATCACCACCATCGTATACTGGAGCGGTCATCTCGAAAGTATCTTGGTGGATAATAAGGGCGTCCGGTCGGATGTTGCTGTCCACCCATTCAAGTTGTTCGTCGATCAGAGTAGCGTACTCGATCTGTGACTTTACTGGAGGCATGTTGGCACCCTGGCTGTTGTTTTCATTTGTGAGACTCAAAGCTTCATGGAGCGCAAATGCACGCGTGATGGCAAGCCACTCTCTGTCGTGCTCCAGCACCAGTGGAGTTGGGGTTGCGTCGTAATTTGGACCTCTTACATCCAGCAATTGGAGGAAGTCTTGAAAGGGTACACATTTCCCGAGCGCGAGGAAGCTAGTTGTTGAATTTGTAATTCCTGCTGGCTGTTCGAAGATCCTGTTGGTGTTGGGATTGCTGTGCTCTTGGGGCTTGTTGAATGATGCCGGCAGTAGACACCTCGGATCTCTCAGAACATGATCAACGGATTTGGATGATTGGTTTGCGTCTAGCTCCGGAACACCTCCATTCTGTGTGTTTGTGACGGTAGCTGGAGTTGGGCTTATCTTCTCCGTCTCAAGGTCCAAATCAATCTCGTTGGAATTGGCTGGGGGAGCCATGCCTTTGACAGGGATCGGAGGTGGTGTCTCGTCGTCCAAGTCGAGGTCGATCTCATCATTGTTTTTGATGCTGGCTATAGTTGTCGCATCAATGCCATTGCTATGGTTTGTGGTGGGCTCAAGTGCATGATTTAGCGTATCGTTCTTCGGATGCTTCACAAGGGCTGCGTGCTTGCAGTGTAGGTGAGCAGAGAACCACCATGTAGGTCTAAGTAGATCTAGCAGCTGTCTCGCAGCAACAGAACCAAGCTGACCACTTTCTGCGTCATCTCTGAGAAAAGGTTTGCGCTTGAAGAGCTTCGCTGCGTCTCCTTGCCAGACCACATCTCTTGGCCAGTCATGGCTTATGCCGACGTCGACTTGAGTTCTTATTTGCTGCAGTTTGCGGACATCAACCTCTCTCACATGATAGATAGACTTTAGGTCGCTCTCGCTGTACGGTAGGCGCTCATGATGCGGCTTGCGATAATCAAATCCTTTCCAAATCCCACTGATTCCTGCGATTCGAAGCGGGCCAAATTTTACAACCGATGCCCAGCCGAGATAATAGATATTGCTAGCAACCCATCCGCCATAGCCGAGCTCGAACAAGTAGTTGCTGGCTTCATGGTTGCCACCGACAAAGATGGTCAAATACGGCGCCTTCCGTCTGCCGCTGTAGTACTCATGAAAGTCCTGCATTGCTCGGTACTTCGCTGGCATTGAAACACACCGTAGATCATATGCATTTCTGACCGCCTGGAAGTCGCCGCCGATGATTACTAGATCAACGCCAGGCCAAGGGGTGGATTGCTTTTGACATGTGAGGCTGATCGATGAGTAGATGCTGTGCAGAACTCCATGGCCGCACCCAACAGCCGCAATGCGAATCCCAGATCGATGCTGGGACAACTTCACTTCTTGATCCATCCTTGAAGTTCTGCTACGATCGAATGTCCATCTTCATGTAGCTTATAGAGTGCAAATGAGTGGAAAGCGCGCTAGCTATGCACGTCACTTCTGTGACATAAGTCGTGAAGTAGGCTTGAGATGCTCGTTCGTCTCAAAAACCTTTACAACCCGTGATAACGCGAAGCAATGACACTTCCACCACTACACTAACCCAACGATATGGAAGTCCAGAGACATACTATGAGGCGGCTTGACTACCTTCGTCTTGCGTCTGATCACATGCTTGTCAGAGTGCCTAGTCTCTCGGGCTATTTGCGCGCGGAATGTAGTAAAGTTGCTACGAAGAAGGACAGCGCAATATCAATCGCCGATAAACCTGTCTGCCGAGCCTGTGGTAACACACTGATACCTGGTTGGTCATGTAGAACCAGGAGTCTGGAAGAAAAAAGGCCCTCGAGGTCCGCAAAGCGCGAGCGTCACGTACGATTGCTGCAGTGCAATATGTGTGACTCTACATTAAGAGTCGAGCAGGATCGGAAAGCTGAACGCAAGCATTTTACTGTCCAGACCCAGGATACCGGCCGCCCTCCAGCAGTGAGATCAGATGTCATGATAGAACCGAAGGCTGCTGCTACAGCCTCCGCCGAACCTCGAGAGCGCATGAACACCCCAGAGATAAGACAAGATTTGAAGCAGCCTTCAGCCTTGGCCAACTCGAGACGAGCTCGAAACAAAAAGGCGAGCCTTCAAGCAATGCTTGCGAAGAGCAAACCCAGCACTCCTACGAGCGGAGGTAAAGGCTTAGGTCTTGATCTCGGTGACTTTCTTAAGGGTTGACATGATCTCTTAAAACTCACCTCGAACACGTATCGCTATTCAGAATTGGAATTCTAAAGACTTGTGCTCCTTACAGTGTATCCTGATGAGCAAGAACAAGCTTGGCGCTTGATTGGATTGAGCTGCCGTTCCGCGCCAGCGCACATTTTTTTTTAAGGATATCGAAATCCATTTCACACTTGAAGGCACAGTACACAGCAAGCGTGTCATGAGCCTTGCTTTCTCACCGGAGATCGTAACTGGTCGAGTGTTAGTCAACATGGTAGGTCCTTACTATCACTAGCGAAATAGGGTCAATTGGCTTCGATAACAGCCACTTTCTGCAACAACGCTTCGGCCCGTAAAAGCCCTATGATAAGCTTAGATTGTCCCACTAACCCCGCCACGCGATTCGCGTCATTTGTCAGAAAAAGTTTCGAGATAGAACCAGCTGCTTCGATAAAAGTGCAAACTGTGCACCAGTTGTATTAACCGCTCTACTTCTATCTCGTGCGGCATAACATCTGTACGAATACTTTGACAGTTACAGGACAGCAACATCAAACCAGCTTGCGTAGTTCCTCCGAAATGGCAGATCAACTAAATGGGGAGCGCCTTACCGGCAGTGCGCTTGCGAAAGATCTGTTCGAAGATATGGGGTGCCAGGTGGAAGGAATTGGAGCCAACGGCGGGAACAATGGAGATGCGGACACAGAGCAGCGCGTCGTGGAAGAGATAGAATCCCTCTGCATGAATTGTCGCGCAGACGGCACCACAAGGATGCTCCTGACCAGAATTCCCTTCTTCCGGGAAATCGTTATCATGTCCTTTTCCTGCCCAGAGTGTCATTTCCACAACAACGAAATTCAAGCAGCTGGAAGTATACAAGAGCGAGGAGCTAAATACATCGTCAAGCTTGACAGCGAACAAGATTTGCAGAGACAGGTGGTTAAGGGTGACAACTGCGTGTTGCGAATTGAAGATCTGGACCTTGAGATACCTGCAGGACGTGGTCAATTTACGAACATCGAAGGGATTCTCAGGGGTATCGCAGAGGATCTACAATCACATCAGGATGCTAGAATGCAGCAGATGCCAGAAGTAGGCGCTCAAGTTGCAGCCGTCATTCAAAAGTTGGGAGACTTTGCTACTGGCAAAGTGCTGCCATTCACAGTGTCCGCTGATGATCTAACAGGAAATTCATGGATCGAATGGAAGCCGGCCGAGGTTGCAGGCAAGTGGCAGAAACATGAATACAACCGCACGCCTCAACAAAACGCTGTACTTGGGCTGGGAGATGACGTCCCTCAGAATGGTGAGACGGAAGCACCAGAAACTGAGATCAGGCCCGAGTATCGGTCGCAGAACATGGTTGGTGGCGCACATGATATGCTCCCGGCAAGCCAGAACAATGTAGACGGCGAGGAGATCCTTGAGGACCAAGTTTACTCGTTCCCTGCGTCATGTCCAGGTTGTACACGGCCATGCGCAACCAACATGAAGATGGTCAACATACCGCATTTCAAACAAGTCGTACTCATGTCGACTGTCTGTGATCACTGTGGGTATAGGAGTAACGAAGTCAAGACTGGCGGGGAGGTTCCTGAGAAGGGAAGAAGAATCACGTTGCAAGTTGATACAATTGAAGACCTGAGCAGAGATGTCCTTAAGAGCGAAAGCGCCGCCTTGAAGTGTCCTGAGCTGCAGCTGAGCGTCGAACCAGGCACCATGGGTGGTCGTTTCACAACAGTCGAGGGCTTGCTCACCAATATCCGCAAAGACCTCAGAGGACAAGCGTTCGGGTTAGAAGACGGAGATGCATCGATCACTACAGGTCATGGCGGCGACAGTATGCTCACAGAGACAAAGCGAACATGGGAAGAGTTTTTTGAGCAGCTCACGGACGCTGCAGAGGGCAGGAAGAAGTTCACCGTCATCATCGAAGACCCGCTCGCAAGCAGCTATGTACAGAGTTTCACTGCGCCTGAGCCTGATCCAAAGATCAAATTCGAGGACTACGACAGAACTGAAGAGGAAGAGCAAGATTTGGGCTTGAGGGACATTAAGGTCGAGGGTTACGAAGACGATGCTGCTGACGTAGTGGCCCAGTCATGATTTGCATTCGGTCAGGCGTTGGAGCATATGGCTGAATGGTTGGTGTTGAGGTGATATCCAGCGTGAGAGGGGCTATAAAGATGTGTGCATTGTAGACATTTGGCGGCTGCATAGCAAGGGAGTTGCAAGCTGCCTGCTGCGGCGGATTAGCGAACACGTTCTCGATTTGTAGCATGTGATTTTCACTTCGAAGTGACAGCAGATACTTATTTCCAGCATGGCCCTTTTGACTTGGCTGTTTCAGAGAGAGGGGGCCTCGTCGACGGTTTCGTTATGTTTTCATTCCTGCATGATACTGTATAAAGATGGCACATTAGGGAGATATGGGTTGTACTAGCCTCTATTGATGGTATTCCCACTGCCTTTAGGATTTGCCTCTACATACTCATCCCATTCTCTAGCCTTCATCGTCTCTCGATCCGCAGCCTCTAAGTCATCCTCATTGGGTTCGGGTTGAATGCCACTCTGCGGGCCGCCTCCTTCAATGATGCCACCTCTCTTCCTCTCTTCCTCAAGGTACTCGTCGATGCTCATGGTTGGCAGACGATGGCCAGACCTAAAAACCCCCTCCCGGAAATCCTGGCGCTTGCTGGTGAGAGTGAAAGGTTGCAGAGGCTTGCCCTGCGGATCGAGCAGAGGCCCACGCAAGCCGGCCGAGAGATGGTTATCCAGGCGGTCGCTGTACCCGTCTGCAGATCCACGTGTACGCTCTCGTGCATCTGCTGGTACTTGCGGTTGACCCGCAGGCGGCGCTGGTGGTGCTAACGAGATGATGTGTAACTCCTGTGCTATTGATTCGAGGTTTGCGAACGTCTCGTGAGTACAGTACGCAACGTTGACCATCTGCAGCTCTCTGTGTACTGCGTCGTCATTCTGGACGACCGATGGATTTTGCCTGAGATAGTCAAGCTTCTGCCTGAGTGCCTTCTCTTCTTTAAACCTCCTAATCTTCGTGTCCCTCTTCGCTGCTGCGTCTTTCGTCGCTGCGACACTGAATGTACTCGGCGAGTCCTCATAATGTTCTAGCAGGCGCTCATCGTCCTTTGACAAGATACTATAATCATCCAGCTGTCTCAGATACCGTTGATAGCTCTTCTGCGCCTTGTGCAGCACATCTTTTCGATTCTGGCCATTCATCCTCATGCATAGCTCAGCTGTGCGGTAGTTGAGCAGCAGGTATTGGAGGTCCACAGTCGCGATGTCTTCGAGCGACTCGTTGGGGCTGAACAGGGATATGCGACCCGCGATATCTACACATTGCTCGTAGAGTTTCAGCGTAGTCTCGACGAGCTCTTGGAATGCTGCCGAGTTGCTGTTGAAGGTGTTCTCGATGCTATGTCGCTGTTGTTCTGCATCGCTGTACACGCTGCGCAGACTTCGATCCCCGTCAGACATGCTGTGAGAGCTTTGAGTTTTAAGAGTCGATCAAAAGGTATAGTTTCCTCCGAGACTTTGTGTTATCGAGTAATGTAGGGTATGGGCCCAGTGAGTTTGCAATGGAGCAGAAGTGTGGCTGGAACAACTTTCAGGGTGGCGGTGCGCTGATTGGAAATGCACGGGATCCATCTGATAAGATGCGCGTTCTGTGGGGATGGAGCTAAGCAATTTGGGTCCGTAAGTGATGCAGGCCTTCGATTCAGGCTTTCCTCTTGGATAGACCATGGGGAAGGGCGGAGAACTGCACTTCTCGATATGCCCTGCGAACAGGTTACCCAAGCTGCACCCCAGGCCAACCTTTCGGATAAGGCGTGTGTTTTCATGGATGTTAGCAAACGTCATCCAGGGTTTTCAAGGCTGTGCTGGCCTGGGTACAGCACAGACCTAAACGCGACACTGGCACGAGCGCCTGCTGCTGTCAATTGCGAATCCTCATATTTCTTCCCATACCTCTTTACCGCTAAGCAGCATTGTTCGATGGCGGTGTGCAACTGCCTATTGCTTTCATCGGCATACTCTCGCAGCTTGTAGATTGGACGTCTTCATTGCTTCGCTGATTGACACTGACTGCTGCTCTCAACAAGCATGACGGTAAGTCAACAGTGAGGCTGGGTTTGCATGAACGTACTCCGTGTGTGGCGCTACGACCTATCGTGCCGTGCATGTGTCTCCAGGTCACAAGTACGTTTGTCCCTCACTTAAGGGTTACAAACTTCTCCCCCTCCCGGTATCACCTAGCTGAGTTTGCTTGTTCTCATCTCACCCTGAGATTCCATGCTCTTGTTCTGGAGGCCGACCCCCAAACTCGGTGATCGTTCTCGCCCTCCTATGAATAAGGCGACAACCTGTGAACTACCTCAAAGAGCATATTCAGATCGTGCATTTTAAATGGCTCCTTTTGTCGAACCAAAGCCAACTGCGGATGAGAAGGAGGGTCTAGGTTCAGAGGATGAGGATGAAGATTTCGACGCCCAACAGCCTGCAAACGCCGATGAGAGACGTCGTGCGCAAAGAGCTTACTTTGACGGATGGCTCACAAGTGACGCCGGGAAGGATGCACGAGCATCAAAGGCTAGGACCAGGGCGGGACGGACGATCCAAAGTGCAGAGAATGGAACACTCTCACTAAAGGCGTTGATGGCGAAGCAATCACCGCAGATCATAGAGAATCCACGTGACTATCAAGTCGAGCTGTTTGAGCGAGCGAAGACTCAGAACACAATCGCCGTTCTAGACACCGGTTCTGGCAAGACTCTGATAGCAGTCCTGCTGCTTCGCTGGATGATCGACCAGGAACTTGAGCGTCGTGCTGCGGCCGAGCATGAAAAGATATCCTTCTTCCTCGTTGCGTCCGTCCCACTGGTGTTTCAACAATCGAGCGTCCTCGAGTCAAACATTGACCACCCAATCATTCGGGTCTGTGGAGCTATGAATTGCGATACTTGGAGCAGGGAGAGATGGGTGAAACATTTCGCCGAAAACAAAGTGGTTGTGTGTACTGCTGAAATCCTGCAGCAATGTCTTCAACACGGCTTCATCACAATGAAGCAGATAAATCTGCTGATTTTCGATGAAGCTCACCATGCCAAAGGTAACCATGTGTATGCAAGGTAAGCACATTGCGCCTACCGGAATACCAAAAGCTCATCGCTGGCAGGATTATGAAGGATTTCTACGTTCCTGAAACGAATGATGCGAACCGGCCTAGAATCTTCGGCATGACAGCAAGCCCAGTAGACGCGAAGATCAACGTGGTGAAGGCTGCGCAAGGGTTGGAGAGCATCCTCCATTCTCGTATTGCCACAGCTTCCAACATGACTTTCGATAGGACCTCTCGGAATCTGGACGAGAGGGTTCGAGTGTATCAAGAACCACCCAATGCTTTCAACACGTTACTGGCCAAAGACCTCATCGAACGCTTCGGAGATGTGCAGGTCCTTGTCAAACGGTTTCAGCAAGCAAGTCAAGTTGCGGCAGACCTGGGCGTCTGGTGTGCCGAGTACTATCTGCTGGACGTCTTGTCCGAGAGTAGGATGAGAAGATATGAGATTGAGATTGAGCGCAGGTTTCATCTCAAGAAGGACTACGGTGACATGAAGACGATGCAAAGTGAGATCGCAAGTTTGAAGGAGGCCATCGAATATGCAGACACACAGAGGAGCATCACTGATAGAGAGGTTGACCACATGAACCTGAGCGACAAGGTCCGACAGCTATTGGCGCTCCTTGAAGGCGAGTTCCTGACACCATCCGAAACCAGATGCATCGTATTTGTCGAAGCACGAAGAACCGCTCGGATGTTAGACGCTCTATGTAAAAGAAAAATGTATCCACACTTGAGTTCTGGCTTCATTGTTGGCACAAACAACCCGGAACTTGACGAAGACAACTTCAGTAACCGACAGCAAGTATTGACTTTGACCAGATTCCGCAAGGGCGAACTCAACTGTCTTTTTGCCACCTCTGTCGCTGAAGAAGGCCTGGATGTAACCGACTGCAATGTCGTAATCCGGTTCGACATGTACCGTACAATGATTCAATACATACAGTCCCGGGGGCGTGCACGGCAACGAAACTCTCGATTCTTTCACATGCTAGCAAATGGCAATCTTCATCATAGACAGATGTTGGTTGATGTCAAGGCTCAAGAAAGTGAAATGCGGAGCTTTTGCAGGCAAATGCCAGAGGATCGTTTGATCACCGGTAATGAGGATGTATTGGAAGGTCTCATGCAGAGTGAGAAGTCTCTCGAGGTTTACGTTGAGCCATCGACACAGGCCAAGCTTACCTATCACAACGCTATGGCCACTCTCGCCATCTTCGTCAGTGCTGTCCCCGTCGATCACAACGATCCTCTACATCCCACGTATATCGTCGCCAGCCAAGGTATGCAATTCATTGCAGAGGTCGTGCTACCAGAGCAAGCACCTATATCCTCTGTTTTTGGCCGTGTATGCACAAAGAAGCTGCTTGCAAAATGCTCGGCTGCATTCAACGCATGCATGGAACTTCGCAAGAAGGGATTAATTGATCAGTGGCTTCTGCCTGTGTACCAGAAGAGACTACCAGCGATGCGCAATGCCCTTCTTGCAGCGGATCTGGGTAAGAGAAACGCATATACAATGCGCACCAAGCCCGATGCTTGGGCTTTGGGAAGAGGCACCCTACCAACCCAGCTTTGGATGACAATCATAGACTTTCCAGACGGGCTTGACAGAAAGCATCGACCATTGGCCCTTCTGACCAGGGCAAGGTTGATGGACTTCCCAGCTTTCCCTATCTACCCAAGCCATGGCAAAATTTCTGTTGTTCAGACCAAGGCCATGGAATTGCCGCTATCGAGTTCAGAGACCATAGTCAAGAAGCTTGCCCATTTCACTTTTCGAGTCTTTAATGACGTCTTCAGCAAAAGGTATGAGGAGATCCCTGAGCAGCTGTCATATTGGCTGGCGCCTGTAATATCCAGCCACTCTGTCAGCTCGCTTTCACAACAACGCATTGAAGCGATAATTGACTGGACCACGGTCGAAAAGACTGCAGACCTCGAAAGTTTTAAATGGACGACCAGCGTTCCGAGCAGTGACTTAGTGAATAAGTTCATCATTGATCCCTGGGATGGTGGCCGAAAGTTTTTCAGTACCTCCATCAACAGTGATCTCGCCCCTTCAGACCCGGTACCACAAGACTGCGCTACCCACAAATGGAATGCCAATATTCTAGACTATAGTTGTAGCATGTATAAGAACACACGGATGAAGATGACATGGACACTGCAGCAGCCCGTCATCGAAGCCGAGAAGGTTGTTGCACGTCGCAACATGCTAGCGATCCCAGATCTGAAAGAACAGAAGCAGCGTACAAGGGCAACACTTTGTCCTGAACCGCTCCGGATCAGTACAATCCCGTGTGATGTTGCAGCCTCATGCTTTGCTTTTCCCGCAGTCATCCACCGACTCGAATCGCACATCATTGCAATGGAGGCTTGCGAACTTGTCGGTATAACTTGTGAGCCGGCTACAGCTCTCTCAGCCGTCACGAAAGACTCGGACAACAGCGGTGACCATGAAACGCAGGATCGCATCAACTTTCAGCCTGGCATGGGTAAGAACTATGAGCGTCTCGAGTTTATGGGTGACTGCTTCTTGAAGACGGCCACAACCATATCGACCTTTATACAGAACCCGAACGACAGTGAGCTCGAGTTTCACGTCAAGCGAATGGTGTTGTTATGCAACAAGAACCTGTACGAGGTCGCAAAAGCGCTCAAGACTTACGAGTACATCCGGAGCATAGCTTTCTCCAGACGGTTGTGGTATCCAGAAGGCCTCACGTTGTTGCAGGGTAAAGGAGCGAAAAAGACCGAGAAAGACAATGGATTCAGTCGTGTTCTAGGCCAGAAGACCATTGCCGACGTATCTGAAGCGCTTATCGGCGCAGCATTCTTCACTCACAACCGTCCGGGTCAATGGCATGAAAATCAGTGGGACGATGCAATCAAAGCGGTGACAATACTTGTCGGCAACGAAGGACACCGCATGCTGAAATGGGACGACTACCGTCAGGCATACACAAAGCCAGAGTACCAGCTTTCAGCTGCTACAGCGTCACAGCGTGATCTTGCGGCCAAGATCACATCAGAGCATGACTATACCTTCAACTACCCACCACTGCTCCGATCTGCGTTCACCCATGGATCTCAGCCACGGACTTGGGAGGACATACCCAATTACCAGCGGCTTGAGTTTTTGGGCGACGCGTTGCTTGATCTGGTGTCGATTGCGTACCTATTCTACAAGTATCCAGACAAGGACCCGCAATGGCTGACCGAACACAAGATGGCCATGGTCTCGAACAGATTCCTGGGAGCATGCTGCATCAATGTTGGCTTCCACAGACACCTGCGGTTCAACAGTGCTGCGCTTCCCACACAGATCGAATCATACGAGACAGAGCTGCTCGAGGCAAAGCGAGTGGCTGGAGGGAAGGACTATTGGACCACAGTGTCAGACCCTCCCAAATGCCTTCCCGATATCGTCGAGTCATTCGTCGGCGCTTTGTTCATCGACTCAGACTTCGACTGGAACCAAGTCCAGCACTTTTTCGACGTCCATATCAAAGGCTTCTTTGAAGACATGAGCATATATGATGGGTATGCGAATGACCATCCCTGCACACGCCTGCAGAACCTATTGAAGACGACATACAGGTGCGAGGCAATGATGATCATGGCGAAGGAGCTCCCAGCAGTGACAGAGGCGGAGAAGGAAGATATCATTGCCGTAGTCATGGTTCACAACAAGGTTGTGGCTTACAGCAAAGGGACATCAGGTAGGTATGCGAAGGCAAGAGCAGCGAAAGATGCAGCAGAGACGATCGAAGGCATGTCTGTGTACGATTTCCGGGTCAAGTATCAATGCAGCTGCAAGGTGGATGAGGGAACGGGGACGACGGCGAGCGGTCAAGATGTGCCCATGGCCGCATCCTCCAACGTCTAGCGGGCCACATGAAGAGACGAGAAACGGCCGAAATGATCAGCACAACCTTGGTGTCCCACAGTTGATTTTTCCTTCATGTTCCCTTCCAGACAGATGCAAGATCCCCAATACGTGAGCAGATGTGGAGAGAGGGAGATCATTCATCATGGCCTGCAGAAGCTTGACACCGTCATTTGCGCGCACTGGGCATATTCCGGGATTCCGCGGCGTCTAGAGCGGTCAAGGACGTAGGCTAAGGACGCAGCCTTCTGCATTGGAAAAGATGCTTTAATGGCTGAAGATACGCTGCTGGATGCGAAGCATGTCTTCCTTGAACGTACCTCAGGCAATACACAGCTGCCTACGCATGCGTCGGCTCCGATCAGTGGACTGTTGTATGTTGCCATCGCATCCCCCCCTCCCCGGGACGACACCTGCACACCCACGCAAGTGTCCCTGTATACCAAAGAGGCTACTTCCCTTGCTCGGGTAGGGCTCGCCTAGCTCGCTAAGAGCGGGCGGGAAGATGATGCACAGATACCGTACCTGGGTATCGACCCGGCTGGGTGTCGATGAAAATCCTTGTCTCAAATCTGCTCGGACTAGGGATTGACCTGCCCCGCCGATAGTCATCATACCGCGCGCAGGTAGACGCATGGGCAAGGGTATGAGTATCGGTATCGGTGTCGGTATGGACACGGGTGTGTGTGCGCACACATACCTGTACCTATATGTGTCCTAGAGAGGATTCCCTGCTTCAGTGCCACTGTTCCAGTCACCTTGCTAATTGACCTTGGTAAGTCGGTCGTCGCTTGGAGATCAGGAAACTGTAATTGGCGCCTGGTTGCCACGCGGGTGCCTATCTTTGACATCGGCGCGCTACGGTTCCCTTATCGGCGCGTCTGCGTCTGCCTGGCGGTCCCATGCATGCGTCTCTGCTTTGCCTCTGCATCGGATTTTTCCCTCTCCCGCTTCATCTGCCATGCGCATTCGAGTTGCGATACCCGGAAGAAGTCCCTCGTCAAGCGTTAGAGTCCACACGGAACTGGCTTGATGCACTAGGTAGGTCCAGTCGGCTCGCCCTTTAGTCCGCATGGGATTGTGTGCTGCAGTGCGACCGACGTTTCCACACGTTCAGTCATGCACCGCCAGCCTGAACCCGCCAGCGTTGCAGGCAGAACAATAGGGACCGTGATAAGGCTGGTGCAACATGTGCAGCCTCTTTTCTCCCCCGTGTACCCAAGCTGAAAGGGCAGCCACGAGAGGCAAAACTGTCAGTCAGCTAGGGGCGAAAAGGGCCTACCTGGCCTGCTGTTACCGCCTGTTGCTACTTGCTACCCTCGATGCTGTGCGTCTGATTGGGTCAGCTGGCCTCGCGTGCTACAGTGCAGAAGTTGTTTTACTCCTCCCTCTATATGGTCATCATGGCAGCAAAGTAGGACCACTCGCTGCTGCTGCTGCTTGCTGGCATGGCTTCGCACAGTCATGCTGAGGCGCGACTGTCCGCAATCATTCGTAGTCACAAGAATGCTGACGTGACCGGCCATAGGACAATGAAGGAGGCCATCAAGGCCCTCCAAGGCCACTATCAATCCCAAGCCAAGACCCTTTCTCTACCGTCGGAAGTGAGGCGATTGCTGCAAACCTTCGTCGAGGAGCACGACGGCGATGTCAGCCAGGAGCGGGTGGACAAGCTCAACGATGAGTTGAGGACTTTGTGGGAGAAGTCTGTCAAGGGTCACCCCCAGAAATACCTCACGTTCGTGGGCGTGCTGAAGGAGCTGCAGCCGGTCATTGGGAATGCAAAAGCGCTTGATTGGTGGCGCCTGGTGGTGAAGCCGGTCATCTGCAGCGAAGGCTCCAAGCAGCAGGCGCACAAGGATGCTCTGGAATACCTCGTCAACAGCATGGTCTACGATGCGGAGGAAGACGACAGTCATTATGGGCAGGAGGAGTTGACCAAGAGCTTGTGCAAGGAGATGCTGGACCTCTACATCGAAAAGACCACTATCCTCTCTGACAGCGACCCACTCGTCGCGCCGGAGAATGGGATAATAGCCCAGCATGTCGAGGCCATACTTGTCGCATTTGGGCGGAAACAACCCAAGGAACTCTTCCACGCACTCGACGAGCTCATCGTCAGGGCAGGTACACGGTTGCAGGCTCTCACCCTGCTCAGCTCATTCCTACGTCACCAAGCGCCGCATCTCTATCTGGTCATCAATACGCCTCTCATAGAGCACCTCCTAAAGTCCTTGATGAACGATCTGTCCATCACAGTGATCTCGGTCGCCCTCACGTCTCTCATCATGCTAATGCCACACATCCCTGGTTCGCTTTCACAGCACCTGCCCAGGATGTTCCTAGTATATAGTCAGCTTGTCTGTTGGGAAAAGTTCAGTCCACTCAGTACTGAGATGCAGCGTAGCTTAGTCACAGACGATCGGATCGACGTTTCCTCGAGCAACTTCACAGATCATGGAGATGTTGGTATCGACCCTAGCTGGGAGAGGGCCAGGCCAAAGGAGGGTGTTGTGGAAGCCGATACTCCGGAATTGCTCACTTACTTCACCTATCTCTACGGCTTGTACCCACTCAATTTGATGAGCTATGTCCGCAAGCCGCGACGCTACCTAAAGAACGTGAACTTCCCAGGAGCTGACGATTTCGATCTTGACCAGTCGGTGATACGAGCGCGTACTGAGCAATTCCAGCAATGTCATCTATTGCATCCCAATTTCTTCAACATGACTGTGGAGGATGAGCTTTCAGACCCCAAATGGCCTAAAATGGATCCTGCTGATGTCGTTGGCGACTGCCATGGGCTATGCATCAACACAAAACCGTCACTCACCAGCCCTGGACCACCGCCGTCAGGAAGGCTTCCCGATATACCCACTTCTTTTCCAGCTCTTACTACAGATGCCGAATCCCGGCACAGGGACAACAGCAACCTTTCACCCTCAGCAAGCCATGCGAGCTTCCGCACTGGCAACGGCGGCCGGGAGACTCCATCGACTACCGTTTCAGCCACGGGCGATCCTGATAGTCCCATCTTGAAGCCACAGGCCGTCGCTCACGGTGAGTTCTCTCGCCCCTCGAGCCAACTAGACAGAAATGCCAGCATAGCCTCTGGTCCGAGCTTGAGCGACTTCCCTCTGCCGGGACACTTTATTAAAGAGAAGGCGGAATCGATATTCCCAAGCAATGTTGCCTATTACGAACAACAAGTGACCCTACTGAAGAACGAACTCAACTTTGAGAAGTGGCACAAAGCACAGTACTCTGAACACATCAGCCAGCTCTCGCGCAAGAATATCAGGGACGCGACAATCGATGCTGAGCTCCTCAACCTGACGAACGCCAACAGAGCGCTGAAGCAACAACTGGACCACCTTGCCAAGGCGCGTGAAATCACCGCCAAAGATGCAGCCATGACTAGGAAACAGGCTAGCAGCGCAGAAACATACCTCAACGAGAGGTTAGCTAAGATGAAAACGGAGCAGGAAAAGTGGCGCTCGGAGAGTGACGAGCTCAATCGATTACGGACAGACACCAAGCAATTACGAGAGCTGCTTGTGAACAGTGAGTCTCGAGAACTCAATTCGACTCACAGGCTAGAGACCATGCAGAGGGACCTCGACAAACTTCAGGACATGCAGGCTCGGCTTGATCAGGCCAAGCAGCGACTGGCTGAGTACGAGTACCGTGAATTTGAGTTCGAGAGAACACAACGTGGGACTGAAGTGCTCGAGAACCAACTAAAGCTGCTGCAGAGCCGCCTGAGCAATCAGCAAGACGAGAATGAACGCATGCAGCGGGCATACAGTGACCGCATTTCTGAGCTGGAGGTGCCGCGCGACACAGCAGACCGTAGTGATAGCAGTGTGATGTCCAGGCCTTCGCCCAGCACACAGGCCTTGATCCAGCAGGCCAATCACGACAGCCAGATCAAGCTGGCGCAATTAAAGAAGGCGCATATCAGGCTCTTAGACAAATTCACAGATCTTGAGCTAGAGAACCAAGCGCTGAAGAGCCATCTTGAAGACGGATCACCCAAACCTCCATCCAGATTCGACGACAGCAGCGACCGCTGGATGTTCGGCCAGAGGAACGACCGCACAAGCATGGTGCCCACAAGCCTCGGCAGTGCATACGAAGCAGGCAGCTTCACAGATCTCGACGCGTTTTCGAACTCTCCCAAGATCGTCAGCAAGAGCGACCCGTCTGGCCGTCGTTACCAGCAGCCGCTGCAATCGCCGCCCCTGTCAGCCAACGAAGCGACAATGCACGACTCTGCCGGCCTCACCTGGAAGCCACCTTCGAGTCATCAGGTCAGCCGCAGCGTAAGCTCCCGCACGAAAGGCTCGGATTCGCTCGTCACCTACAACCGCACCGCACCACTCAGACCGGACGAGGCCGCGTCTCTTGACAGCAACGACAGCAGGGGCAAGAAGGAGAAGATCACACCCAACAGCGAGATGAGGGTGTACGGTCGAGGTGAGTTGTGCATACCGTAAAGTTGTGATCCTACCATCCAAACATTCACTGACAAAAACAATACAGGTGGCGCGCAGAACATCAAGCTCAAGAATAAGGACAAGGCCGAGGCCGGCGAGAAGCCGAGCAAGGTCAGCTTTCTGAGGGGTTTCTCAAGGTCATAAGATCCTTGATAGCTGTATGAATAATATGTTACATTTCTAACCCTTCCATCTACCCTTCTAGCCCCAGGTACCTCCACCTCCTCTACCGCCTCTCCGCTGCGCAGACAGCCTCCAGTCATCCTCACCTTGGAACCTATTATGCAGTGGCTGGATCCTCTCTGCCTTCTTCCTCTTGCTCATGCCTAGGCCATCCTTGCCCGCCACCTTGAAGAACGTCGGCGCCACTTCCACCAGCCACTTGGGCTCGATCGCGGTGACGTTGTGCATGTACTCGCGCGTCGTCTCGACGAGGCTGTGGTAGACGACGTGCTCGGCCGTCTTGCCGAACAGCGCCGACGATGGGTGCATGTACACCGGCGTACCCTCGACTAGGGTCTTGAAGCCCTCATGCGGGTCCTTGCGCGCGCTGTTACGGAAGAAGCCGCTGCACAGCGCCTGGCGCACGCGCGTCGTGTCGCGGCCGCACGAGACGACCTTCAGCCGGTGCCGCTCGAGGATCTGAACGAGCTGCTTGCGCACCTCCTCCGCGCGCCGCATCGTCTTGGGCTGGATGAAGTTCTCGAAGCACCACGGGTCGCTCTTGCCCGCGCGCTTCCAGCCGTGGTACACGTTCAGCAGGGTCAGGTGGTCGCCGGACGGGTCGTGGAACTTGGCCTTCTTCTGGTCGGCCTGCTGCTGCTTCTCCTTGGGTCGGTGGAATATGGTCTGCCCGGCGTTGATCATGGCCACGATCGACAGCATCTCGTCCGCGCAGCCGAGGTCCGGTGCAGCAGTGAGGGATTTAGCGAGGGCCGGTTCGAGAGGGAAGTCGGCCATCCTTCGCCCCTGGCGGGTGAGGAGACCTTCGTCGTCCAGAGCGCCGAGAGCGTACAGCTCTTCGAGTGCCGTGAGCATGGTGTTTGTTGGAGGCGGGTCCATGAAATCAAAGCCGAGGAGATCGTTGATGCCCATTGCCTTCAGCATTAGGATCGTGTGACCTAGGTTCTGACGCTGGATTTCCGGTATTGTGGTCGGCAGCATCTCGTTGTTGTATGCTAGTTCTGTGTAGAGTCTGAAGCATTTGCCAGGTCCTGTTCTGCCAGCTCGACCTTTCCGCTGATTGGCTTGAGCTTGGGAGATGGGCGTGACCTGTAAGCGATCCATGCCCAGCTTGGGATCGTAGGCACTCTGCTTGACAAAACCGGGGTCGACCACGAAGTAGATCCCGTCCACAGTGATGGATGTCTCGGCAATGTTGGTCGCTATGATGACCTTCCGGCCTCCTGAAGGTGCGGGCTCGAAGATTCTGCTGGCGATTTCTGTAGGTAAGGCACCGTAGATTGGCAGAATGATCAGTTCTGGCACGCTCGGTCCGAGGGCTTTCATGCGCTCGAACAGGGTTTCACAAGATTGGTCGATCTCTTCCTTACCTGTCAGGAAGAGTAGTATGTCGCCAGGTGCTTCAGTGAGGTGGATGTGCATCACTGTTTGTAGTGCTTCGTCGAGGTAGTCGCTGACGGGTTCACGGCTGTACAGCACGTCTACTGGATACATACGACCAGGGATGTGAAGGATGGGGCATCCAAGGAAGTACTCGCTGAATTTGCCAGCGTCAAGGGTTGCGGAGGTGACGATAAGCTTCAGATCAGGCCGTCGTTTGATGGTCTTCTTGAGGAGGCCAAACAGGACGTCAGTAGTGATCGTTCTTTCGTGGGCCTCGTCCAGCATGACAACAGAATATTTGCTAAGTTCCGGATCGAGCAGGATCTCACGCTGTAGAATACCATCGGTCATGTACTTGATGCAAGTATCAGGGCCAGTCTTGTCCTCGAAACGGATGGTATACCCAACCTGTTCACCTAGCCGACAGCCGACCTCTTCAGCGACACGCTTTGCGACGCTCATGGCTGCCACACGTCGAGGCTGCGTGCAGCCAACCATGCCTTTGTCCGAGTAGCCTTCTTCAGCCAGGTACTGGGTCAATTGCGTCGTTTTGCCAGAGCCGGTCTCACCCACGACAATCAATAACTGATACTGCTCGACGGCGCTGAGGAATTCTTTACGGAAGCGGTATGCAGGAAGACCTCTCCGTTGCTCTTCGATACTCGCAGTGGTCTTCTTGCCCATGTCGCCACGTCCTGCTGCTATCCGCTTCCACTCAGGGACTTCCTGAGATGCACCATTCTGTGTTCTTTGGCGAAGGTCCGAGGCGAAGCGCCGCTCGTTGGGTGCAACCATAGGATCATTCCAATCTTGGCCAATATCTGTCTTCGCAGCCTCTTCCTTTGCTTTGTCGTTGACCTCTTGTTGTTTGAGATCTCTCCTTTCCTTTGCCAGTACACCTCCCTGTATGGCCGCTCTGTTCATGCTCCCATCAGGGGCTTTGATAACGCGAATTGGCGACAGCTCGAGGGATTGTTTCGTCTGTCCTGCCAAGAAAGGCGGCTCGTCTTCTTTCACTTCGATATCGACGTCTTCCTCCTCTTCGATGGGTTCACCATTGAAGGCGGCGTCATAGTCCACATCGAGATCCGGGTAATCAGCCGATTTGAGGACACCAGAGGCAATGAGTTGACGAATCTCCCAACGCTCTGGGCTTGTAAGCCGCTTGCGTTGCTTCTGACCAGTGTTGAAGTTCCCTTCAATAACTGGCACCGTAGAGACTCCATTTGCAGTGTCACCGTTGAGGCCAATCGCGTTGGCACCAGTCGCTCCTTGCAGCCGTCGACCAGGATTAAGATCTTGACCAGTGGATTGATCGACTTCAGACATATTGAGGCTGATACGCTGATCCTGCATCTTCATTACCTTGACTTTGACAGGTTGCCCACGCGACAAGAGGTCACTCGGATGGTTGACCTTGTACTCCGCCATCGCGCTGACATGGACGAGCCCATCTACCTTACCCTGTACATTGTGTAGATTCACAAATACACCAAAGTCCTTCACACCAGTAACATGTCCGTCGTAGACCTTGAAGAGAACGGGCTTGTCGTCAATCTCGGGAGCGGGTGGTTGGTCAAAAGAGTCTCGTCTCCGTCGTCCACGTCGCTCGTCTCGTTCCCGCCGATCGCGTTTCCGGTCATCTGGATGGTATGATCTTGTGCGCCCGAGGTCATCTTCGAACAAATACTCCTCGTTCCGTCTTTCTCGCGATCGCGACCGTCTATGTCTCTTATGCCGTTTCCTGCTGTCGGACCGCTCCTGCAACTCGATGGGTGAAGGACTTCTCTTCTTTGAGCTTTTTGGCTGGGGCCCTGCGCCAGCCAGCGACTCCAGCATGGCGAAGGTATCTTCAAACTCGGGCTCCTTGTCCGGCATGCTCAGCCCAGCAAATTGATTCTTCTTGGCCGGCGCTCCAACATCTTCCTCCAGCGTCTCAACCTTCCCACTCTGGCCCCTGTACTTCGGATGCATGGTCAAGATCAAGCGACCGATGCTGTCCACCAAGCTCTTTGGGAACTCGTACTCCTCCTCCAAAGTCTTCGCGAACCCAGCCCTGTCCTTGTGCTTGCCATATTCCTCTATGACAAACTCTGCCACCGTCTTGTCGGACAGTCCCATATAATTGTTGATTTCGGAGCTGACCTTGCTCACGAGCGACAGTAGCTCCAGCTGCTCGAGGTCGTCCATGTTTGCCACTCTCTTCTAGCATGAGAGAGGTGACCTCAGATGGCTGTCGCAAAAAGTCCAACATGGATTCTGGTGCGCCACATGTAGGCACAAGTTGTGGCTGAAGCGGGCAACCAACAGTGGAGGGCGTTGATTAGCGGAAAGTAATTGAAGCACATGTGGGAAGTCAACAATCTCAGAAAAACGGTCGATATGTTGAACCTCGGATAGAAGTATCACGAACGTCCTAAGTTTGTAAAGCTAACATTTACAGGTCTGCGTTTGATCTATGTCACAGTCACTCATCGCTTAGTTTCAACTGGGCAGTCAATTTAACGTAGTGATGGATGCAGGGTGGATGTAGTGTCAGTCTGCACTCTATCTCATATCTATGCCAGTCACCTATTGCTGTTTTAGTAGACTCGAAAGTTCTGTAAATGCCTTATGTTCGTCACACTCTAGGTATCATCAGTCGTGCTCACTCTCAGTCACTAAGCAGTAGGTCCTGATATCGTGTGGCATATGCGCTTCTGCAGCCTGGAGAGCGACTATTTCATCCTGTTTTCTAATATCGTCCGTGTGTACTGGTCACTAATGTCTAGAGGAATGTTGAATGAGATCTAGTCGGCTGAAACGCTTCAGCTCGAAGCCGTAACATCAGGCTGCTTCCCTAGTTTGAGTGGCTGATATATGAGCCGCCAGATATCGCTCGCCTCTCCAACATTGTACGTCAGGGAGACCTCAGCCATGCCTGCGTCATCTCCGCCAGCCATGGTCTCAAGCTGGCTGATGATGTGGTCAAGAGCAAGGGCTTTTCCAACACCCTGCGTGGCGGTCGGGTCGAGATTGATGTGAACCACATGGATGTGGAAGTGGTAGTATGTAGGCTGGTCTGGTCATGGCGTCAGCTATTGTTCGAAACGCAACATTGGCACAGTACCAAGGATCCATCTTACAGTGAATGTAGAGCTTCAACATATCGCTCTCGATATCTGAGTAAAGCTTCGTCACCGCTTCTATAAGAGTCTCCCTCAGATGCTTCAACCAGGGGACATGGCTCTTCTTCAAGTCGCGGACGCTCCAGATGTCTCTCCTCTCCACAATCCCAAGTAGGTGAAGGCTCCCAATCGTAGTCCGGTCCCAGTTCAGATCCGGTAGCAGCAGAAAGTCGTCATTCTTGTCGGTTTGGTGGGATCGGAACACAATGTCCTCCTGCTCAGTCCGGCCCTCGAGGATGTTGAAGACCCAGTTAAGACGCCCTTCCTCACGGTAGCGTTCCATGTAGGGCCTCATGTACCTCACATAGATATCTGGGGTCTCAGTGACGCTACGTGACTGCTGGAAACTGTACTTGCGGATGTGGCTCTCCTTGCAGGGATATATCAGGTTGATCTTGACGTCCGGCGGTGTGGGCTGGTCGACGCCGTTCTCTGGGAGCGAGTTGGCCATGTACCAGTGGTAGATATCATTGTCGCCAAGGTTGTTCACATTTTTGACTAGGAGGTTTATGGAGCGGACATAGCCTTCATCTGTTGCGAAAGGGGCACGCTCGGCTAGGAGAAGCGCAGGCTCATGGCCTATCGTGCCCAGCAGGCAGAGCCTTCGACCACCTTGGTCATGGTTTAGGGTTTTTGTGTATTTGAAGCGCGGTATCAGAGTATTGGCTGACATTGTGATCTGTCGCCTTACGACAGTACCTGCACTTGCCTGCCCAGCTACTTTGGGAGTCGCGAGTTGGATGTGATCTCCCTACCGGAGTCTTGGATGTGGATGTGAGGGGCTACAGGCTATAAAGGCGGGGAGCGTGGTTCCTGCGTTAGCCTTTGTGCCTTGCCATCATTCAAGGGGTAGAGGTTATGCAGTGACCAGCATACCATGCGTTCGCATGCAGGTGATGCTGACGATGGTACGAAAGACATCATGGAAATCAAATTTGGGTAGTGAAAGACTAGATGACATGACTTCTGTAGGATTACATGCGCCGAACTCCAACGCTAATCCCGCAATACCGATGACAGTCGATACCCTTCCTTCTTCATAGCCTCTCACTTCAACAATGGCGATCTAATTTGATATGCATTTGAAGTCCACGCTCATATGTCGGTAAAGCGCGAGTTCATCAGTTCATCGACGTGGGAAGTCTGTGTCCTTCCATTGCCTCTATCGATTTCTTTCAATAGCACTGCGAGGACCTCGAGTGGAGGTTTCATGTCTAGCATGTTCGCTCGCTTCCATCGCTTGAGTCTTGCTATGCCAATGCAAGGCTTCCCACCTGTCAGTAAGAGTTCAAAGGGATCTAAGGATGCTGCGCTAGCTGTAGAGACAGGGAAAACTCACTCCATACTGCCCACTCATGTCCCACTCTCTTAAGACTTTCTCATTCAAGGTCAAACCCTCCTGGTGAACTCTCGGCGCGAGTCGTTCTTGTTCCTTGAGTCGCCAGTACTTCTTGATCTGTGCATCCGAAAGCTTGCGAGCTTCTGCCTCCTCGTTGCCAACCCAGCCTGCGTTCTTGCCACCGACAGCGCCTGTGTCGCTCTCATGCGCGCGACCTCCAAGTACTTGCTCGACCTTGACGTCTCCATCTGCTTCGAGGGGATCTGGAGCTGCAGGCAAGCTGTCGTCGCGGTCTGGAGCGTGAAGTTTCTCGGTCTTTGGATGTACGTCGAGCTCCTCGAGTACGGCATCTTCAAGAAGCGACGGGTCTTTCTTCGCCAATTTTGATTCACTTGACCCAGCGGTCGATTTTGTGACTCTGCTTCCCTTGCCATGGAATGACAGAGTTTGCTGCTGCCTGGTTGCGGCGCTGCGTGTGTTGCCTGATCGCCTCTTGGGAGGCATATTGTATGTTGCTGTGGTAAGGCTTGTGGTTGACAGTATAGTGTATAGCAATACTAAACTTCAAGTGTGTCGCGAGTTGTCGCAATCACCAGCCAACAGTGCACCAATCCTGCATTGATGGGTTGCGCAATCCAACGCATGCGATCATTACTAGGCAGACGGGAAGATGGTTCGTGCACGAATGATGACGTTTCCGCAGCAACGCGTTGAAACGCGATCCGGACGCGCCCCTTAATTGACCAGGCTTGGCATGTCACCTGACAAGACGGGAGATGCCAACAATAATGATCTACATCCCTCCAGCCTTGAACCTGTGAGCCTGTGCTTAGTTAGGTAGCAGCAGCAGCAGGAAGAGGAGGATGAGGAGGATGTACTATACTGTCAGGTGTATACTGCACCTTAGGATGACTGCATTCTGCCCGTGCTTGGGCGTGTGCCATCATCTACCGTACCGTGCTCTGCTGTACAGTACATTACCACACTGGGTATTTGCTGATCTGTAGCTGTTGCGTCGCTGTAGATGCTACAACGCTACACGCTGCATGACATGTGCCAGTGGGATGGACTACAACAGGATTCTACAGAGATCGAAACGGGCTCGGTCATGTGTGGTGCGCCGTAAAGGGTCTATCACATGTTTCTGCCTGTCTGTCTGGAACTCTGCTGCAGAAGTACCCAACACAGAGATGCAGACGCCTCTGTCCTGGATCACACGCCTTTTCGTCACATCGTCGCATTGTCTGACGAGCGAGTCGAGGAGTAGAGGAACCAGGGTTGTCCATGCCGAGAGAGCATGTGTGTGTGTGTGTGTGTGTGTGTGTGTGTGTGTGTGTATGTGTCTATCTACGTGTCGCACCGTTGAAGCACAAGGACGTGGCAAGATCGCAAGGTATCACTGGCTCAGGGCGCATTCCAGTATCACTCAACATTATGTATGTAAGCGTAGTGCATCATCACTCTGGAAGGGTGCGTGACGCATGAACCTCGGTGGGATCGAACAGTGAAGACTTTGTCCCCACGGCCTTATCGTTCGACAAAGCCTGGCGGATGCTCGTCGGCCGCGAGACGATGCATCAGACGACGCATAGATTCGTGGACATACATGCAAGTAGCAATTGACAGGTCCAGGGACGGCCATGTGTTACTGACCCGTTGTGTCGTCAGGTTCACTGATAAACCCTCGAGGATTAATTGGAGAAGTATGTAGGTACCGTGTGCGATAGGTGAGGTACCTACCTTAGCCACACACCCGTCCACCCCAGTCCGATCCGGGAAGCTCTGCGCTTGGTGTCTGACGCCTTTCTCAACGCCCCCGGACTCCCCTTCTGTACTTAGCTACCGTACTGGGACTACCAAGTTACTTGACCCTATTGTGATGATAATAATACCATCACTGTCTTTCATGCGCTTTCGCTACCACGCTGCGGACCTCATCTGACCATCTCCCATATTGCTACACAGATCGTCCTCTGGGCCCTACGGTACACATTCCCTCTTCCCTGCCCTGACACCTGTGGCTTCACCCAAGATCGCTTTCATTCTGATTTGCGAGGCCTCGGCAGTACTTGTCCTGGAAAGCGCCGGCGCTACGGGGCCGGAGCTGTGCACTACTGTCGATTCGTATCATTGTCGTAGCGCATGCCGCTCCCGCATGACCTCTTGAGCGGTCAGGTGTATGTCTATCCGATGCCACAACCTACCTGCCACTGCTGAGCAATGTCACTGACATATCCCGTTTACGGCGCAGTGCCAAAGTGCCAAATCCACTCCAAGCTTCTACATCTATTTCTAGCGACTTGGTGATGTCCTCCTAACCGGCTACCGGATGGCCCATAGGATTGAATCTCTGCATGGACTACGTGCACTCCGCCAGAATTCCTGGATTCGCTGGTCTAGGACATTCGGTACAAGATGAGTGGGACAGCGATAGGTCTCAGAAGAAGCTTAGGAAGTCGAAGAGCCATGCCTCCATCGTGCAGCCCTTGCTGAGGGCCGTCCGCGACCCGTTCGAAACCCTCGGATCCATAGCAGAGAGTCTGGGATATAACTGGGGATCACAAGATGGGGGCGGCCTCTCTTCGGAAGAGGCACGGGAACGCCAGCTGCTGTTGTTGCGACTGCAGGGCGCGCAGTCCCTGGATGAGTGGCGCAAAGCCGCTGTCGAACTCGACCGTATAGAGGGCAATGACGCCTGGAAGGCCGAGGAGCAATCTGCCGAGTACGATGTCGAGCTTGTCAAGGGACGCTTGCTCCAGTTCGACGAAGCCCGGGTATCTGCAGACTCGGAACGCATGCTGTTCCTTATCCGGACTGCCCTCACGCGCGATCTTGGAGGCATGGGCAACCTGCGGCTGTATAAGCATAGCAGGATCGGGACCAAGGTCATGATCGAGAAGTACATCGAGAGTGTCCTGGCGACCCTGAACAGCGTTGTTAGCTTCGCCGGCCAAGGTGGCGAGAGGGGCCTGGATGCGAGACATGTCCTGGAGCAGATGCTTGCCGCAAGACAAGCATTTGGTAGGAGTGCCCTCCTGCTGTCCGGCGGTGGCACGTTCGGGATGAACCATATCGGAGTCGTCAAAGCCCTTTGGCAGGTCAACCTTCTACCCAGAATCATATCAGGTGCTTCGGCAGGCAGTATTGTGTGCGCCATGTTGTGCACAAGGACAGACGCTGAGATACCACAGTTTGTGGAGGAGATAGTGTACGGTGACTTGGAAGTGTTCACCAGGTCCGGTCAGGAAGAAAGTATCCTTACTCGAGCAACGCGCTTCCTCAAGTACGGGGCCATCTATGACATCTCCAACCTGGTCCGGGTCATGAAGGACATGCTTGGCGACATCACATTTCAGGAGGCCTACAACCGCACAAGGCGTATCTTGAACATCTGTGTATCAAGCGCCAGCCTTTATGAGCTCCCTCGACTGCTGAACTACATCACGGCACCCAACGTCATGATCTGGTCTGCGGTCGCCGCCTCGTGTTCCGTACCATTCATCTTCTCGGCAGCTCAGCTGCTTGCCAAGGACCCGAAGACAGGGCAAGAGGTCCCTTGGAACGCATCACCCCAGCGGTGGATCGATGGCTCTGTCGACAACGACCTGCCCATGACACGTCTCGCCGAGATGTTCAACGTGAACCACTTCATTGTCTCGCAAGTGAACCCTCATGTTGTGCCGTTCCTGGCAAAGGAAGAGGCTGAGATCGAGATTGGTGCCCAGCGATCAACGGCGAGTATGAAGGGAAGCACCGGCTGGACACAGACACTCGCAAGTCTGGCCAAGGGCGAAGCGTTGCATCGCATGCACACTCTCACCGAGGTCGGCTTTCTACCTACTGCCATGACGAAGCTTCGCTCGGTCCTTGGTCAGAAGTACTCCGGTGACATCACCATCTTTCCCGACATCGCATACGCCGACTTCCCCATCATCCTGACGAATCCCACTCAGGAATTCATGATTTCGGCTTTGGCGAAGGGCGAACGGGCTACCTGGCCGAAGATGAGCCGTATACGAAACCATTGCGCTGTAGAATTGGCTCTCGACGATGCCGTTCAAAAGCTTCGCGCCAGAGTCGTGTTCAGCCCAAGCCAAGTTGACCTGCGCATCAACTCCTTCGGTACCACGGCGCACACAGAGCATGGTCCATCGAAAAGGAGAGGAAGCAAGGGCAGTCACAAGAGCTCGAGGAGTCATGTGATCGCTCGGGAGAGGCCAGGACGACGATTGGTACACCGATCAATCAAGAGCTGGCATGACCATCCGTCAACGGTACCTGCCGTCCCCTCCCTGAAGGTGCCGGGTCCTGACTCGGCAGGCTACTTCTCCTCGGCAGGGAGCGAAGATGAGGCTTCCTCTTCCACTCTCACCCCTGATTCCGAAGGCGATTTCGACGAGTCCGAAAGTGTTCGTTCAGAATCGAGTTACACCTCGCCACCCTCACCTCATCCCCAACTCTGGCCTTCGACCCGCCAGCTGTTCCCGTCGGTCTCGCAGCCAGCCACGCCAAGTGTAGCGGCTCGGATGCCAGCACCGTCACCTGCAGCATCCTCGCGTGCCTCTGCCGCAAGCAAGGAGCAAGGCCATCCACCAGTGAGGGTACCCAGCTCTCCAGAGCTGAAATACAAACGCCTCTTCCACAACGTCAGGCCTATGGAGACGATCCGCTCACAGGCCGGAACGCCGGAAGCAACCCCAAGCGACGACCAGGCGCCAAGGTTGAGTAGGAAGAGTAGCAAGTTCGGGCTGCACCTTGACATTTCAGGTACAAGGGGCATGGTTCGGAGGAGGAAGCGAAGCTTAAGCACAGGGTTGAAAGGGCTCTGGCCACCAGGGAAGCAATAGCGTGCCGTCGACCTTTCCAATTTCCTTTTGTCACAGGTGGAGGGGACGTGGAGTACGGCCTCTAGGAATCATGACGCAGGGGCGCTTCTGCAAGTCGTAACCCCATCTCACTTGCTCAACCGGCGGTGCAGTCTCGGGCTAACCCAGACAGACAGCCAGCCAGCATACAGCAGAGGAGATGGTGGGGATACGCTTAGTAGCTACACACCTCAGCATTCGTGCGCGGTCCTTTATCTCTCATGTTCAGATATACATACAAACTGTACATGGACGACGTGTGTGACTACAGGCATTACAGATGCCCAATGAATCGGTTCTTGCAATCTTTCACTTTCACTCCAGTCTCACTCCTGCTGGGGGATCGTCGCTGTCTGACCACGCCACCATGGCGGCTCGCCGTGATCGTTTGTGCATGCATATATCTCCCACCTTCGCGCCGTCAGGCCAACGGTGTGGGAACCAGTGGTGAAAGGGCTCATAGGAGAACACACACACACACACACACACACACATACACACACACACGCACGCACATACACGCCATGGATTGAAGTAGTCTAGACGACGACTCAGAGTGTCCGCCGACCCTCCATCTGATCACATGACTTTCAGTGTATGCGGACATGGACAGGCATGGGCAGGGTGGTCTTGGATTTGGGCCTCTCCAATTCGCCAAAAGCATCTTTGTCACAGTGGGGTCAGCGGAGGGTGACTGGGGGCTTGGGTGACTGTTTTTGGCCAGCCGCCCGCGGCAGGGAGGGTTTGGGTTGGGTTGTCGTAAGGTATCTAGGAGGGGTACCTCGCTGGATGGTGACCCGGATGTGTCGAGGTGGAGGGCGTGCAGCCAGCGGGTAAGGTCACAACGACTTGTCACATGAGAGGCAAATACCAACAAGTCAATACACCGCGCCAACGGGGCGACGGCGTCCGCTGATTGTTCAGTGCGGTAGTTATCGATGACGGTGGCGATTGCTGCCGCATCTCGATATCCCACAGATCCATTCTCGAGCTCGCCTGCAGGGCTGCCACCCTCAGAGCGTCTCTCCCCAACTCGTCCAATCTATCGCGCGTAGCCAATGGAGACCGCGCACACAGGCTTCGTCCTTCTGAGTGGCTTCCTCCCTGCCGCAGGCTCGTGCCGCCAACAGAGCAGAGCCATCAGAGAGGCTCGACGCGCTTCGGTCCGTGGATTGTCTCAGACCATGTCGG
Source organism: Polychaeton citri CBS 116435 (assembly GCA_010093785.1). Taxonomy (NCBI): domain Eukaryota; kingdom Fungi; phylum Ascomycota; class Dothideomycetes; order Capnodiales; family Capnodiaceae; genus Polychaeton; species Polychaeton citri. The sequence goes on from MU003815.1 coordinate 112,921, forward strand.
ATAAGCTGGTGGAGGACAGCAGTGGGTGTGTAGTGACGAGCGACGAGTGACTGGGTGGCAGACTCTTTGTCTCGATGCGGGCCGTTCGCTTGCCCACTTCCACGGGCGCGTTTTACACGCGGTGGGCACGCTACGAGTGTTGCCTGATCCCTGGCGGACCAGCAACTCAATTGCAACCTCCGGGTTCGCTCTGGTGACTTTTCCCTGCGCCTCTGCATCCATCCGCGGACAAACACTCTCAGGCAGCCTCATCGCAAGGACAGACGACGACGACGACGACGACAACGACGACACTGACGACAACAACAACAACAACAACAGCAACAACGCCGGCTCCTGGGGAGGGATGCGCTACGCACGCCTCAGCCGGAAAGCCAAAATAGCCAGTGGAGCACAGACTGCGCGGCTGCCCTTGCCCATGCATCGCCCTTATGCAGACCTGCACCTCGCCGGCCAGTAGCAGACTTTTTCGCCACATTCACGCCGTGACTGGCTCTCGCCCGCCGTCTCCCAGGCCGGTCCTCCTGCAGTAGGCAGAGACACTTTGACTGCATCCTGTCCTGTCGAGCGCGTGCAGAGGCAAAGCTGCTGACTCTGTGGCCGTTGCGTATTCGCAGCTCAGCCAGTCGCTCCCTGCGCTTGCGAAACGTCCGCTTGCGCTCGGGACTCTCGTCGAGGCTCGTCGCCATGTCGTGGGCACCAGCATGCTGCGACGACACGACTCCTCCTGGCGGGACACGCTCGACTCTCTGCTCGCTCGCACTCCCCCCCCAAAACGATCTTCGTCGACAGACTCATCGCACTCTTGCCAGCTGTGTGTCTCTGCTTTTCGACGTGCGAACGACCGACCGACCGACCGACTTTCGAGGGTCTCCCGAGGCGGCAGCTACGTTGGAGCTTATTGCTTGGGCGATCATCCTCCTCCCCTCCCCTCTAGCGTTGCCTTCTTTTTTTTCCCACCCGCCGGTCCGGTAAATCTTCCCGTGCTGAAACGGCTGCCTCTTCCCCACAACGTCAGGTCTGCCAGCACGTCAAGAAGGCCTGGCAAGCCTCTGCTAAATACTCCCTCCGCTGCTGGCCATTGACATACTGCCACGTCGCCTGCAATCCGCTGACTCCAGTGGCACAGCTTGCCACACAGGTCCCACAGCACTGTCTGATCACCGCTGCGCCGGCAGAAGCGTCCTCCCGTCGGCAACACCGTCACCTCGTGGCTGTGCATGCATGCCCTCTGCAACCGAACCTGCGCGACTGCAACGGCGACGCATGCGAACTTTCTGGCGCCAATCTACCATCTACCGTATTCTTTTCAAAGGTGGCTAATTTCGTCTTCTCTTCATTCCATCACTTGTTACACACCCATCTCTTTTTCCTTTAGAGCTTTGGCTTGTCGGCGCTGGACGCTGACGTGTTGGCTGTAATTTTGCTAGAAGTATATGCATGTGTACGGACTCGCCTCGAACCTGCGCGCGCAACAGAGAGGCAACACAGACTCACGACTTTATCGATCCCACATGTCCTAATGAAACAAATCCCGTATAATACTAGTATCAGTCTCACTCTCGGCTTGCCGGGTGATCCGACGACGGTTCCACCCCAAGAGTACCCGAGATGGCATCGTCATTCCGATCGCATTTCAGGCATCACCCGTCAAAGGAGCAGTCAGTGCCAGAAGCCAAGAGCAGGAACTACACAAAGCCGACCAAGTCGTCGAGCATCAAGGCTGAGACACCTTCGGTGAAACCAGCGTCGTCTTCAACGTTGTCCAAGCGTCTCAGCCGAACCGTGTCATCGCCATCGCAGTTGTTCGAGAGCGCTCACAGCACCCGAAGCACTACAAAGAATGTCCCCTCGATGACCACAGGGCATAGCCTGCCAGCGACGACATCAACTATGCCAGCACCACCTGCAACGGAAACACCAACAAACTACCTTAGGCCACAACGCTCTCAGCACCAGAATCCACCCCAACCACCAATGATCAGAACACCGTCGCTGGTCTCCGGATCGTCTGCCTCGACATTCGACAGCCCAAGAACAAATGGCCTACGGCGGAAGCCATCCACCATCGAAAAGTACGCCCTCGCGAAGCGGTCTGCCACTCCTGCGGCTGAACCCGACCACATCACTATGCGCAGCATCGACGAGGGCTATCAGGATGTGGTGGATGATGCGATAATGGGTATCGCCCCTCCACCACCACGCCTTGGGAGGGACGGGGATGGCATGACGAGCTCAAGAGCACGTCTGGCAGAGACCCTGGATGTGACGGATGGTCGGAATCAAAGGCTCATCACTCCCCCTATCATCACCGGGTATGCGCAGACAGCCACGCCGTCGACGAGATACACCGATTCCCCTTTCAGCCATGCACCTACACCGAGCTCGGCATCGTCGTACTCGCCAGGCATCATATCTACCACCAACCCAACGCCCCTTTCCAAGACAGCTAGCCCAGTGAGCCGGCACCTAAGCGCTTCAAGGAGAGCGACCAAAGAGGATAACATCGGAGCAAGCCTGGCACCGGTGCGAGAATCGTCACAGTCGTCTTCGAGTTCTACCATACAAGCTAAAGATGCCAGGCGAACGGCTGCGACGACGAAGCAGACCACACGGAAGCCTTTGCCAGCGTCGAGCAAAGCATCGGTTGCGAAGCAGCCACCAGCTCCACCCCAGACTACTCACGAACCGTCCAGACGGACATCCATTACATCCAGCAAGAATGCTGTACAGATACCTCCTGAACTGGCCCATCTCAACGTAGAGGCACCTGCTGGGCCTGATCTACAAAAACCCTTGCCACCTATCCGTCCTACCAGGGATGGCACGCCGAGTCTGGCAGATCTCAAGGACCCTTCACCGATCGTCCAAAGCGACTTACCACGCCTCTATACGACTTACCACAAGCGGACGCCATCGCAAGACACTCCAGCTTCTGCTGCTTCCAATGGATCAGTCCCATCACCTAGAACCAAATCCCGCTTCGGCTTCACCAGATCATCTTCCAAACAGCCTTCTCCTAGAATTGATTCAGCAATATCTCCGCCACCATCGGCTCGCAACTTCATACAACGCACTGCGACCCCAGATGAGGAAGCTAAGGAGAAGGCGAAGCCTCTGCGCAAGGACTCGCCAGCGATTGCGACAACCATCAGTCCCAGCAAGTCCCCACGTTTTGGGATATTCTCACGCAAGCCGAAGACTGACGTGAAGGTCGAGAAACCTAAGAAGGAAGCTCGGCGTGGGCCAGCCGCAGGTACAGGGCATGAAGGTTACGGTAGATTCGGGATCCGTGGCAGAAGCGGCAGCACTGCAAGCACATCAAGCGTAGGCAGGTCGCCGAGCGCGGACAGTAGTACAAGCAGTTTGACGCGACCAGGTGCAAGCCGCAAGGCGAGCACATCCAGCAAGGGCGGCTCTGAACTAGACGATTTCTTGTCTGAGCGACTGAATCCAATAGTGTTGCGCGGAAGCGGCAGCATGACAGGTAACGAAACGTCGAGCAATGTAGCCGCTCGAGCCGGTGACCAAGCTGCAAAAGTGCAGCTTCTACCCTCAGCTATCCCCCCCAACAGCCGTGGCAAATCGCCTCTCAAGCGACCACTTGGAAGGTTCCGTCGACCCTCTGACAGTAGTGAAGATGACGTCTCCGCTCGTTACCCATCGATTGCGCAACGCAGGTCGATCACAAGACTGAACTCTAATGGTGGAGAAGCAGGTCTGAGAGGACCATCGCCAATCTTCACCGGCAGAAATTCGAAGCAATCTTCTATGGACAGCTACAACGCAGACACGTCAAGACCTCAAACAGAGGATGTCACCTTAACGCAGCCTGAGGAGGCCCAAGAAGGGAAAGAAGGCTTTTGGTTGAGACCACAACAATCCGAGCCTGCCATGAAGCCACCTAGAAAGTGGAACTTCTTCCAGCGCGCACATGCGTCTCCTCGCAAGGACAAGGAGAGGGTACTTGAGTCAGTGCAGCCCCAGTCGGGCACCTCAAACACCCTCTCAGCAGCATGGAACTTTGCTCATTACGCCATGACTGATGCTGTTGAGCCCGTGGACCTTGACGAAGTCGAACGCATGATGTTGGAGAATGCCACCTCGCCTGAGGCTTCTGAATCGGAAAGCAACGGGAGGTCGAGCCTGAGATCATACGAACGCAGGCGGTCCTCATTGCTGCCTGTACCACAGCAAGATACTATGGGCCACGACAGCGACTTCAGAGCTCGTCCAACTCCCCCCAGGATCGCCATACGACAGGACTCATACGAAGTGAATGCTCCAGTCAGGTTACAGCCTCACCCAGCGCTTGTGCCTATAAATAGCCAGTATGCAGCCGCATCTAGCGTTATCAGAGATGTCCCTTCGAGTGCAGCACCGCAGGCCCCCCAGGATACGGTCAAGTCTGATATAACGTCCGATCTAGCGCCCAAGCCAATCTCGACGCCAGAGATGACGCAGACCAGCGGTAACTCGCCGCGACTGCCCAGGCTCTCTCCTGTAGGACGAATCCCTAGGGTCGTGTCCAAGCGTGATCGTGACCGCAAGCTGCCGGACACATCTTTCTCAAGGCCTTTTGTACGCACACAGCCAAGGCCGAACGTGAAGCCGCCTGGTGAGTTATACAACCGAATCCGTCACTCGCGAGAACTGGCAAGTCCTCTGGACCTTGGTTCACAGCCGGTCTCGAGTACGAGTGCCGGGTCAGGCTCGCATGAACAGAGCAGCAGCGTGCACACTGATCAGCCGAGCTTGTCGACTCAGCGCACTAGTGTGGATGCTCATCACACATCTCATCCTTTCATGATGTTCCCTCAACGACACGACTCCGAGAACTCCTACTCGAGCAGCTCTGGCAATCTGAGTTGGATCGCGTCGATGATGAATGCCCAGCCGCCCCAAGAAGAAGATGTCTGGAACGAGTACAACGACCTGTTGGACGAGGTCATGCCCCAAAAGACACCGATCTCAGCAGGCTCTTCTCTTGGCGCCCCTTTCCCGTACTCAAGCATGCTGTACGAAAACGGCCCTACCATGTTTGGCCAACCGATCTTCGCAGATCCTCAAACTATCGAGTACTCTGAGCCGCCAAGGTCATCTACAGTTCCTGCAGTGCTGAGCGTGCCACAACAGATTCATCAGTTCCTGCAGCCTTCGATGTCACCGATCACACCGAACACCATCGCGGATTTTGTTGCGACCTATCAGGACCGTAGCTCTACCGCCAGTGCCATGTTCACATCGTACCGTCAGGGCCTCAGCCAGCCTAGCCGTAGCAGCTTGCCCAACACGCGCAACAGTACAACATCTTCCCGTAACAGTCGCCAATCAAGCCATTCGCGCGCAGCATCACTTCCAGAGGCTAGCCTACGCAACTCACAGCACAGCCTTGCATCGAAAAGTAGCGGGCGTTTCGGAGATACTCAATTGCTCGACATCGCCGAGGAGGAAAGCGCTGAAAAGGCTAGGAACGCAAACCTGAGGTTTGGTGCGCTGATGGCGAGCAAGTGGCTGTCATTCGGTCGTGTTCTGTTCTCACCTGCACACAATGAGATGCAACTTGCTGACGAGCCGCGCGTGCTCATTGTGGATGGTCTAGGCAGCGACTGGTCGTACTATGTCGCTCTAAGCTACCCTGCAGCTGCTGTCTACAACCTACGACCTTCCTTTGTAGACCCAAACTCGGACTCGTTGCCTACCTCGAAGTGGAAGCCAATGAAGAACCATCGACACATCAGACACGACAGCATCTCCGATCCCTTCCCCTTTCCGAAGGGATTCTTCACCGCAGTCGTCTTCCGCTTTCCCCTTGCATCGACTGATCATGCTTACCATGCCTGCATTTCCGAATGCAAGCGAGTGCTTCGACCAGGCGGTCATCTTGAAGTGGCTGTACTGGACTTGGACCTGATGAACATGGGTAGCAAAGCACGCACCGCCGTGCGAGGGCTCAAGACACGCATGCAACAGCACACTCCGGATGTGAGCCTGCGCAACCTCAGCGACACCCTGGTCAACTTCATCGGAAGGCGCGGCTTTGAAGAAGTCCAGCGCTGCATTGTGGGTGTGCCGGCCGCAGGCCATATCCCCCGCAGTCAAGACTTTGGCAGCATAACTAGCTCTGATGAATCCGGCAAGAAGCCACTATGGAAGCGTGAGGAGAAAGCTGAGAGGACGCTTAGCTTTTCTGATCTCCTCGATGACACTCGCAATAGCCGCGTGGGACCGGTTGACATGAACGACGAAGGCATCACCAAGATGATGTCCAAAGTCGGGCGTTGGTGGTACACATCATGCTACGAAACCCCTCTACTACCAAAGGACAAGAGCATCTGGACGGATCATGCTCTGCTTCGAGAATGCGAGAAGCAGGGTACGAGCTTCCGACTACTCATCTGCTGCGCGCAGAAGCCAACCCAGACTCGACGACGAACCATGAGTGTCTAGAACACTCACAAACATCACCCTGACGATTACCACGTTTTCGGATCACGTTTTCGGAAGACTGCTATATTCTTCAATTTCACGGCTGGACCTGACTTTGCACCGCAATTTCACCTTACTAATGAGTGGGTACCTTGGGCATTTTGAGAAGCGTTTCAGCGAGCATTTGCACACGTGTTTGGTGGCCTTTTTTCTGTTTCTACATCTGCTTTCGCTATGGCCGTATCCTGTCTCCTTTTGGCGTGATTGCACAACACTCTGTTAGTAGCATGGCGGACACGAAACTAAGCAGACGCATTGTGGCCTCACGGCCTTCGGACAAGTGTGATTCGATATGGCGTTTTATTGTCCAGGTTTGGGAAGGCACACCGGAGTTGGATATGTGTCAGCAGCGGTGGAGTGCAGTGTGCGGCTGCACCGAATGGAGAGGAACTGTGGAGCGTCGATATCATATGAGTCAATGAAACAACAGTATGCTTTCCAATGTCATGATGCGTTCTCAGCTTGTCAGTCATCCTTCCTCACACCTCGAACGCGTGCACTTAGCAAGCTCACAGCGCGGTGAGTCACGGCTTGGCGCTTCACTTTCGGGAAAGATGGTCAGGTTCGAACGAGGAACCCTGTTAGAGCTCCAGCGGAGCCAGCGGACACATCGAGCCCTAGCATTGGAGCGTCGTCGGCGTTACATTGGCAGTCAGTATTTCGCAAACGGCGTTACGGTGTTCGAAGGCGCCAGCTGTGTCACTGGACGGAGGACCTTGGGTTCCGTGCTAGATCAACGGATCTATAACAATGCACTTGATGAAGAGGTTCATGTCCAGTTTGACCAACACACATTTGCAAGAACAACGTCCCCAGGATAGTAATAGCAATTAAAACAATCATTATGGCTTCAAGTGGTCAACAGCAATCCCTGCGCATTCGCGACCTGGGATATACGCCGGGCGAATTGCCTGCAGGGCCTACCAATTCGATCCTCGACGTCCCAGGCGTCCATGTCTCGCAGCACACAGTGCCGACCTCAGATGATCTGCCAGAGGGTTCGACGGCAAAGAAGGGTTGCACCATCATCTCCGCACGCTCCCCTAAGGACTGGTACAAGCCTTGCCATGCGAGCACCTTCACATTCAATGGCAATGGCGAGCTCACTGGCAGCCAGAACATTGCCGACTGGGGCTTCATCAACACGCCGATCATCTTCACCAACAGCTTCAGCGTCGGGTCCTGCATGGATGCGATGTGGGACTGGATGATGGAGCAGAAGAAAGCACTGGGCTGGGATGAGCTGACTGCTGCAAGGAACTACGGCAGCCCTGTCGTGGGTGAGACTTGCGACTGGTGGATCAACTCCGAGGTCGAGAAGACGAGGCTCGACAGGCCCGCCATTCTCGAGACCTTCTCGCAGCTGAAGTCAAAGGAGGAAGGGGGTTCAGTGCAGGAAGGGCAGGCTGGTGGCGGTGCGTCGATGACCTGCCATCACTTCACTGGCGGCACCGGCACTGCGAGCCGCGTCATTCAAGGGTCTGAAGGCAAGACGTACACTCTCGGTGCCCTCGTCCAGAGCAACTACGGCGTGCGACTCGACCTTCACATTGGGGGTGTGCCTGTAGGTAAGATCTTGGCCAAGGAAGCAGAAGCCAGAGGAGACACTGGTGCAAAGCGCTTCCAGATCGCAGACGAGCAGCAGAAAGTCAAGGACGGCAGCATACTGATCCTGATCATGACTGACGCGCCGCTGGCAACACACAACCTCAACCGCCTCGCCCGCCATGCAACGGTGGGCTTGACCTCGGTCGGCGGTCATGGTGTAGGCAGGAACTTCAGCGGCGACATCTTCCTGGCCGTCTCGACCGCAGACATTGGCACCCAGGCCTTAGAGCACGCTACGCTAGGCCGCCAGAGATTCAACCCCACCGAGACGAATGCAATCGAGTCAGTGAAGAACGAGAGCATCGATACCTATTTCTACGCGTGTGCGGAGGCGGTGGAAGAGGCGATCCTGAACAGCATGGTCGCTTCTCGCGAGGGTACAGTCGGCATGAATGGGGACAAGGTGGAGGGTTTCGATGTCAAAAGGGTGCAACAGATTCTCGATCAGTATCTCGTAAAAGTATGATGCAAAAAAGTTGAATTGCCAATAACTATGGGGGCGTGGTGCTTTCGTGCATTCGCTTCCGGGATGCCATCCGACCCTATGTTGAATATTCCCTATTGCTCTCGGTAAGTCGACGAAACTCTCAAATGACTTGCGGAATTTCTTTCCGATTTCGACAGAGACACCCGAGACCCCCCCCAAGCGATGATATCACTCGGGCCCCTCCTCTAGCCCCTCTATTTGTTTGGACGGGTTGCAATAAAAGTCTGTTTAATTGCCGCTCGCGCGGTGTGTGCATGTATTATTTGTTGGTCCATGAGTCAAGATTCTGCTTCAGAGATTCTTCTAGATTCCTTAATTCTTGCAGCACTTTGTATAGCACTTCCAGCAATATGTCGTTCGAAACACAGGCTACGATTGCCACATGCGGTGGGAAGCTGCTGAAGCTTGCACATGATGTGATTCACCACACCCTTGAAAGTGCCATGGAAGGGCAAGACTGATGAGATTCGATAGGCCAAAACCACGAGCTGCCAAATGAAATTCAACCTCTTTGTGCCACCAGGTGCTTCATCATCGAAACCAGCGCCTGTCCTGTTCTACCTATCAGGCCTCACCTGCACTGGAGACAACTGCGCCGAGAAGGGCTTCTTCCAGAAGACTGCGGCCAAGAAGGGCATTGCGGTCGTGTACCCTGACACCTCACCACGAGGCCTAGGCATCGCAGGCGAGGATGATGCATACGACTTTGGGTCTGGCGCAGGCTTCTACGTCGATGCGACAAAGGAACCCTACAACAAGGGCTACAACATGTACAGCTACATTACCGACGAGCTCCCCACAACCCTCTTCTCTGAATTCAAGGAGTTGGATGGCAACAAGGTCTCGATCACAGGACACTCGATGGGCGGCCACGGCGCGCTGACGCTGTTCCTGAAGAATCCAGGGAAATACAGGAGCGTGTCGGCGTTTGCACCGATCACGAACCCGTCCAAGTGCCCATGGGGCGAGAAGGCGTTCAAGGGTTACTTTGGGGAGGATGAGAGCACGTGGTTGGCGCATGACGCGACAGAGTTGATCTCGAAATACAGCGGCGACACCGATATCCTGATCGACATCGGCACCGGTGACAACTTCTACAAGCAGGGCCAGCTCCTGCCTGAGAACTTTGAGAAAGCTGCCAAGGCTGCAGGGAAGGACGTCACAGTGCGGTACCAGCCAGACTATGACCACTCTTACTACTTCATCTCGACTTTTGCGGACGACCATGTCGAGCACGCGGCGAAGTACCTGCTCTCATAGTGAGTTGGCCCATCTTTGTGACACTTGATGCTGAATGCCAGATCAACAGCTGACTCTGATAGACAGCGGGAACCGCCTCAAGCCTAGGCTTTGACGAAAACTAGCAAAATGCTGTGACCATGATCAATAAAAATGACTTGCAGGATACTTCTCTCTTCATCCACTGTTCCAGTACTGCGTCTAAGGATGCAGAACTGCTCATGCAAGGCGTATCCAACACCGTAGAATGATGCATGAAACCAGTGTCAATTTATCCACCACGCACTATACTACACCATCCCCGTCCTAATCTGTCTAGCATCTGCGAAACTCATATTCGTCTGAAGCCTGGCCTTCAAATACACACAACCCACATCAACTATAAAAGGTAGTGGATTCGAACGAGAAGTATTGGCTGCAAGGATACAGCTTCTAGCATCGACGTCTTTATCACAGATTCCCTCGATTTTCAATCTCATCTGTAATATCAATGGCGTTATCGCAGATATACTACCAGTACTGGGGTGCAACCTTTCCTACTAGATTAATGAGTGGAATTCGTGTGGTGTATCGAAGACGATGGTCGAGAAATTGGCTGAGTGAGTCTAAGTGCATAATTCGATTATCAGGGAACCCAACACTGCTTCGGTGTTGAATGTTGAGTATGCATGTTTACTATAGAATAACGCAGCCCATCAAATCTAAATCTAGCGCAGTGATCAGGCAAAGCCATACAAGAAACCTGAGGCTCAAGCTCACAGTGGGCGCCCCAGGCAGCCAGGCTGTCTGTCGACATGTGTGATGGCGGGGCTGTCTTAGCTAATGTCGAAATGAGGTAAACCCTACCTACGTTATTTTCTGCTGCCCGAATATTGCGTCGCTATACCTGTCTCGTGCCTTAGACAACACCAACCATTTTCTTGCCCTTACTTGCATTCACTTTCATTGCTCTTCGTTCTTTCTACAGGAATCCGTGTTCTCGATCCCACTAGCCACACAACCTGCTTGCATAGCCTCACGTCCACCACGTTCTACATTTCCAGTCTCTCCACTTGACTCACCGCCCGCACGTTCACATCCTGGTAAGTCTATAACGGCGTTGTGGTGAAGATGTCCCAATAGAGAAGGCACAGGAGCGCAGCGTGCGCAACGCTGCGGGAGCAACAGCATAGGGCACCATGGATACACAGGTAGAGAGCGCCATCAACTTGGCCTTCGACCCACGCACCGAACAGAACTTGAAGGCCCAGGCCTACGAATTCCTGAACCACCTACGAGCCGATCCAAGTGGATGGCAAGTATGCCTCTCGCTATTCACACGGACACCTCCGACATCCGAAGTCGTCAGACTGGTCTGCTTAGAGATCGTCAATACTGCTGTACAGGCTCAGGGTCTTGACCACCAGAGTCTGTGCTATGTGAGAGACAGTTTGATGGGATACATCAAGCAGAGGTACAGCCTCCAATCCTCAGAGGGGCCGGACAGCTCATCGATCCAGAACAAGCTCACTCAAACAATTACATACCTGTTCACTAGCCTCTACGCTGAAGAGTGGCCTTCTATCTTTGATGACTTTAGATCCTTGGCTGACGCTGCCTCTGAAATTGGCACAACGAACCCTCCTGCTACTATCATGTATCTGAGAGTTGTAGGCTCGGTACATGACGAGATCGCGGATGTCCTCATCCCACGCAGTGCAGACGAGCAGAAACGGGCCAACGATCTCAAAGACATAATCAGGGCAAGAGATGTGAACAAGATTGCTGCATCGTGGCAGGAGATCCTGGCGCGATGGAGACAGATTGATCTTGGGATCGTCGAGATGTGTCTGCGCACGATCGCCAAATGGGTCAGCTGGACAGATATTTCCTTGGTCATCGACCAGACCATTCAAAATGCTCTACTTGAGCTTGCTGGTCAGCAAGGAAACTTCAGTTCTGACAGCAGAGAGGCAAAGTCTAGGGATGCTGCGATCGACACTTTTACTGAGACTGTGGGCAAGAAGATGCAGCCACATGACAAGATCGAACTGATCCGCTACCTGAACCTCGGCTCCATCGTTGGCCAGCTCATCCACAGCCCAGCACTTGCAGACATGCGCAGCACCCCAGACTACGATACAGACCTTGCTGAGACTGTTGCTAAGTTGGTCAACAATGTCGCATTCGATATCGTCAAGGTTTTGGACACAGAAAGCGTGAATGAATCAACCAAATCAAAAGCAAACGACCTCTTACAGACCTTTGTGCCTTACATCTTGCGTTTCTTCTCCGACGAATACGACGAGATATGCTCGGTCGTTATCCCGTCGCTGACCGACCTCCTTACGACCTTCAGGAAACAAAGAAAATCCAAAGCAGTCTTGCCGCCGCAATGGTCGGCAATGCTGCAGCCCATCCTGGATGCGATCGTGCTGAAGATGAAATACGATGAAACCACAAACTGGGGCGAGGAGGACGATGAGACAGATGAAGCAGAATTCCAAGAGTTGCGCCGGAAATTGCATGTCCTCCAACAAGCAGTCGCGGCTGTGGATGAGGACCTCTATAGCAACACTCTGAGCAGCGTCGTTGCTAGCACATTCAACAGACTCGACACACCTGACAACAAGCCGGATTGGCGAGATCTCGACCTTGCACTGCACGAGATGTATCTCTTTGGCGAGCTGGCCGTCAAGAACCAGGGGCTGTATACCAAATCCAACCCGACCACCGCAGCCTCGCAGACGCTTATTGAGATGATAAGTAAGATGGTGGATTCTGGATTGGCGACATATCCGCATCCAGCCATCCAACTCCAATACATGGAAATTTGCGAACGCTATGTGCAATTCTTTGAGCATAACACGTCAAGAATCCCAATAGTCCTTGAGAACTTCGTGAATTTCGTCCACAGCAATCATGCAAAGATCAGAACAAGGTCATGGTATCTGTTCCTGCGCCTTGTGAAACACCTCCGTTCACAGCTGGGTGATGTCACTCAGACAATTCTTCAGGCTATCAGTGATCTCTTAGTGATCAATGCCGAGGTGCAACAAGACAATGATGGAGATGATGATTCCTCTGAAAACAACGACCAGTCCGCCGATGCCATCTTCAACAGCCAATTGTTCTTGTTTGAAGCAATTGGATGTGTCTCCTCAACGAATGTTACACCACTGGAAACTAAAGTCTCAATCGCCAGACGGGTCATCGAGCCGCTAGGAACAGACCTTAGCCAGCATCTTCCCCTAGCAAAGGCCGGCGACGAAAGAGCTATCTTACAAGTCCACCACATCGTCATGGCGCTCGGGACGCTAGCAAACGGTTTCTCAGACTGGACGCCTGGACAGTCAACGGGGTCGCCCCCACCAGAGGCACTTGGTGCAGAATTCGGGATTGCTAGCGAGGCGGTCTTGATGGCATTGAGCGATCTGAAGCAAAGCATGGACATTCGTACTGCCGCAAGGCATAGCTTTTCAAGGTTCATGGGTGTGCTAGGGGCACGCATTCTCCCCCAGCTGCCTCGTTGGATAGACGGATTACTCTCGAACGCTGGCTCAAATGACGAGATGGCCATGTTCCTCAGGCTACTCGCACAAGTCATCTATGGATTCAAGTCTGAGACATACGACATCCTTGACCAGCTACTGTTGCCGTTGCTACAGCGCATCTTTGCTGGCTTCACGGAGCCAACAACAGGCACAGACGACGAGATCCAACTCAAAGAGCTCAAATCACAGTACCTGTCGTTCTTATCCATCGTGCTGAGCAACGAACTAGCCTCTGTGCTGATCAGTCCTGCCAACCAGGGCAACTTTGATGCTTTCATCAGCACCCTGACTCATTTTGCAAGCGACCCTGCCGATCCAATCACGGCCCGTTCTGCCCTTGCTGTTATTTCAAAGATGACAGCGATCTGGGGTGGACCTGATGTGGCCCTTGACTCGACTGCCGATCCTTCGCCTGCCCTGCCGGGTTTCGACAGCTTCATCCTCAGCCAATTCGCGCCCATCCCATGGACGCTCATCTCTTCGCCTGGCTTTGCCGCAAGCGATGCCCAGACTAGAAGCGTTCTCCAGGAAGCTGCCGGCTTGCAGTGGACCATACTGCGCAAGACAGGGAGCAGATACAGGGAGCAGTTGCAGAGGGAGCTTCAGGAGCTAGGTGCGAATGAGGAGGGCGTGCAACAGTATCTGCAGAGCATTTCTGGAGATTCGGCCGGCTTCAGAAAGTTCTTCGCAAGCTTCATACAGCAAGCGAAGAGGTAACGGTGATCCGGTTGCGCACTTTGGACAAAAAAGAGCATCTTCCCACGCGTTGTCCTGGAGTTGGTCTGCGAGGGAGATACCCCATTGAGTGGCATGAAAATAGATGATACTAAATAGCGAATCACATTGAAAAGATCAATTCGATCTCCAGGATCAAAACAGAAAGCTCAAGACAGTATTTTCATGAATAGATGCACCAAGCGAGCATGGAAAGTGTGAGAGCATTGCCAGCCAGTGCATGTGACTCAAGGATACTATTAAGTGTGATATGTGTTTATGTGTATATGTACGACCAGACATGGTGCAATTGCGCGAGGTCATCCACAAGAAAAACTGCCGACCAATGACAGTCTTGCCGAAAGACAGGTTAACCCATAAAACCAGGCGCCAACGCTAAAATGAGGAGCAAAGTTGATCCAAAAGGATGCAGATGTGTACAACGTGGACCGAGTGAGGTCTCGTCCAAAAGGGAAGAGCTGCCCAACGGCAGGGGGTCGTGAAAAGATGAGATCAGCACTTGATCATCGTCATCACATTAGTACACGGGAAAGCATTGCCGTCGTAACCAGAATCCAGAGGATGAAGGGGGGCGAAGAGTAGGCCAGCGCTGCTGGGGCGGCGGAGGACTGCACTGAGGCAGATACGAATCTCGGGCCGCAGGTCATGTCAATCTGCGAGGCGGCTGGGGCGTATGTGTCTGAGAGCGGCTGGCTGCTGTTGCTTGCATATTGGGCGAAGATGGCCATGGTGCTCTGCATGCAATTGTTGCAGAGTGGGCGCGAGCCGCCGGGCAGCTGCACGCCGAGGGGCAGGTAGTAGATGTAGCTGCCGGTGCTGGCGGTGGAATTGCTCACGGCCTTGGCGAAGCAGTAGTTGCCGTCGTGGTCAGAATAGCAGCCTGCCTGGTACAGGGGCTCGTAGGCGACGAAGCCGTTGTACGCCTGCTGGACCATTGGGTTCTGCATCTCGAGATCCTCGCCGCAGGTGTCATCTGACTGGATCTCTTGGGCCAGCGAGGCCATGAGTGCAGAGCACTCGGTGAAGTTGACGTTACATGTCGCGTCGAGCGTGTGCGTGAGAGTTACTAGAGAGCGTGAAGCTGCGAAGAAAGAATTGGAGGTCTGTGTTCAAAGGTCAGCTGAGGCGCAAGTGATACGGGGTCCTCGAGGCCCTGGTGCTTTGTAGGATCGTACCTGTAGGAGAAGAGAGAACGGTAGGCAGGCTTGGAAGCTTGGGTTGGAGAGGAAGTCGTTGAAGAAGGCAGGGCACGCCGGTGAGGTGAAGTTGTTACCCAGGCTACTATCGAATGGACGTGGCAGAGGGCTCTGTGTCGGTGCAACAGCTGTCTGCAGAGGTCTGGTCGTTGCCGCTGAGTCACCAGAGGCTGTGATGGTGCTGCTTGGCGCAACACTCTCGTCTCGTCTTGCTATCCGAGATATCGGCGTGGGAGGTTCTCGCGTATCGAACAGTAAAGCTTCGTAAGGCATTCCATCTACAGTCATGCCGGCAGCAAGTCGTTGCTCTTCAAACGAAGCCTCTGCTCCCTTGACACAGCAGAGTAGCCCATAGAGGAGGAAGACACACACTAAAAGGCCCCATGATCGGTCGTTGGAGGCTCCCATACGCAGCTGCAGTCGTCTGGATCTCATGCGGTGGTGAGGATGTGTGGGCCGTTTCTCGTGGTACAAGGCGTCACTGGACTCATTCCAACCGGGTGGTCGCTGCTGTGGGGATAGGTTTGGTGTTACAGAGCTGCTGCAAGACGAAAATAACGAGCGTTCAGCTGTCATCGCGCAATGTCCAGTTGATGGCGCAGTCTTTGCATGACAGTTGTGTGGTATAGCAGCAGTCGTGGAGAGCGTTCAGGTAATCGACAGCAGCTTCACGCAGATCCGTCCTTAAGACGGAAGGCCTTTTGATAAAACGAGTGTGAGGTGTGCGTTGACAGTTAGTCGCAACGTCGTTAACTAAGTCGTGCGGCACAAAGACAAGAAGAGCGACTGTTATTGAAATGCTGCAGATCAGGCAATCTAGAACTGGCCTCACGGCTGTGCCAACGTGCAGGCCCCTTGCAACCCACGCACGCTCGAGAAGGGCTCGGCAGCGGACCGTGTGATGATCCTGCCAATTATTACCCGGGCGCAAGGCTTCAGATCCTTCTCTGGTTCAAGGGCGCCGCTTGCCTGACCAGCCTGGACGATGAAAATATGATTGTTTTCGTTGAAAGTGGTGGGAAGCGGTGGTCTTGCTCGCCTGTACAGATCAGCAGTAGGGTCACTTGTCATGCACTGAACAGCAGCAGCAGCGGCGGCGGTCGCAGTCTTTGACCCCGTCCATGAACCGGCAGGGCACGATCTTTTGAATCGAGTTTTCGACCTGATCCCCGATCTGTATAGGCCGAGAGTCAGGCTTTGGACGGCCTTTTTAGCTTTCCATGCCTATTAAACCCCATTAGCCTGACACGGACACTGTGCCTCACGAATGGATGCGGGTAGGCATTTAGCGCCATGTTCCCACGACGCCACGACCATGCGTGTGCCCATCTGGCTGCATCTCCAAGAATGCCGTGCACGCCCGGCTCTACCTACTTGCGGCTGTCAAGTGTGGAAATGGGCAAGCGTACGTGTACGCTTGAGCTTTGGCTTGCAGTAAGCACCTCACTACTTCCCGATGGGCTTTCCAGTATTGACTGTCCACAACAAACACGGCGGTGCGTCGATGGATCTGGAAGTGACCGAAGGGGTGTCTGCACTGCTTCCACTGCGTGAAAGTGCTTGGAAGGTTGCAACACGCTGACAGTCGTACCATCTTCAGCCGAACCGTGATAACATGGTGCGCTAGAAGCAGCGCAAGAGCCAAGTCCCTCACCTTTGTCCAGTCCGGCCTGGTCAGAGTGGTGAAGTTCTAAGCCGTACAATAATTCTTGTTCCCAAGCTGGCAAGGGTGAACAAGGTTTTAAGCTCGTCCGCGTTTCTTTCTAGGACCACTTCTAGCCTATCGTCGACGGCCAATTCAAGCGATTGAGCGACGAAAGCGTCAATCCGGTACGGTCAGCACCGAAGCGTGGACTGGTGACCATCACACAAACGTGCTTTGCCTCTCACAGTCACGATGAAAGATAATACGACCGTACGCCACCGCTACGACTGAAGGCGACAGCGATCGAATCCAACGTTGAAGTCGTACAGACTTAGGAACTTCGCTGGCGATGGTTCACAAGTGCCCCAAAGATCGAACTGGCTTGCACACGCATGACTGGAGCAGGTTGGAAATTATCAACGCCACCCTAGCAACCAGACGCAGACTGTCACGGCTTTCCACGCCCAGCCAATAAAGCCACCTCCCAGTTACCCGCATCTACTACAGAGTCTGGCAGCAGCGCTAGAAATCCCTATCGCTTAACGGACTCGTCCAGCCTATCACTGTCTTTACTGCTGCAACTTTATACCTGATTGGGGAATGTGGATAAGCAGCAGGGTTTTCTAACGTTTATGCCAGAGTTCATACATACAGAGCGCCCGCCTGCGCACGCCCTGCAAGACATGCACCGACATCCTGCATGCGTTTCCTGAACCTTACTTCTTGTCATGCGAAAACGGTATAGCCATTCAAGGCATTCAATACTGGTGACTAAGCTCGGCGTGGTAGCGAACCGTTGAACAGGTCCCCAATTCGTTCGGTGGATACATGCGTGATGCCCGAAAATGCAGCCATGCCACTCTTCTAGGTAGTGTTATGTTGGGTGCGGTCAATCGTGCCATCCTGTTGGACTGCCATATTTACCGGTGAGGTATACCTCGTTTTTGGCTTCTCACTCTTCCGGTAGGTGTGGTTTCCTTGGATTAGTCTTTTTGACCACTGACTTCGCATATACTGAATGGGGGCCGCGTTGGCTTTACCCACCAAGCTTCGCCTGCATGTCACTGTAACCCGTGAGAGCATGAAGACACCCTTTCGTTGCCTGTAGCTGCAGCTCCAAGATGGCTTCTTCAAGGTGACCGGCTGGTAATTCGTCTGCACATCGCATAACAAGCCGTTGCATACTCCGACCTGGGTATAGCCCTGTCAATTCGAAGTCAAAATACAACCAGTTGGCATATGGAAGCTTTGATTGAGCATGGCCACCACAGCACAATTTCACAAAGCTCTTGATCGATACAATTCCACCTGTAGCGACATGATGCCGAAAAGTCTATCCAGTCACTGATGCTTTTTGTTTGTATCAAATGATTACGAGCCACATTAGAGCGACGCAAGGGCAGAGAAGCATGACACATATTGGCAGACGTCTCCTCCGGCTTGAGCCATACATTCATTCGATATGGCCTCTGGTAGTCTAGGATGGACCTCCGCTATCCCGAGCCCAACACCATCCCATACAACCCAGGTCTGGGCGAGTGCAGGTACACATCGCCATCAACTTTTGGTCTATGAGGCAAGTCTCTTGGCACGAGTGGTGCTGGAAGAGCTGTCCAACTGCGACACCTAATAAGCGTACGTCAGTTTCCAGGATCACATGTGCAGCAGGGTTGTCTCAGCGGTGTTGTTCCTTCCTGTATCTCTACGATGGAGATAAGACATGAAGCGTTACAGGTCTATGCCAGATATTGCACTCGAATGTGTTTGGAGGAGATTTACAAGCTAAGAAAGATGGCATATACAGCTTTACAGTCCAGGCCAAGGTGTTCGCTATTGTGCTGTAGCATACTTCACGTCTGATCCTCGCTTGCTTTTAGTCTACAAAAAAACGTTCTTGGAAAGTCATAACTCACAGACTGCAAGACAAGCAGTTGTTTTGACAAAGTTAAAAGTATGTTAAGCAGTGTGGATGCCAACATAGAGCATGCTCACATCGAAAGGTGTTGTCGAGAACGTTCACGTCGCCTTCCGTAGTCCCCACGGATCCTCCCGTTGATGCCGCGTCCGCATCTAATCTTTTGAGAAACATTTTAGGCCGTGCCTTGTCTAGACAAAGCAGCGCAGGAACACGCCAGACTTTCGTTCACTTAGATTGCGCTCATTCAAGAACGGCAACGATCTTGGCTACATAACATTGCACATATAAGATTCTAGACAGACAGCGACCATGAGCGACTATGGCGGCGGCGGCGATGACGAGCCAGCGGATTATGGCGCGGGAGAAGAGTATGAGGACAACCTGGTGGAAGAAGAAGATATGGTAGAGAACTACGATGCGGACGCGCAGACTCCAGGCCATGCTCTTGACCCTCAGACACCTGGTGTGCCTGGCCAACATGAGCCAGACAGTACAGACTACGGTAATCAATCGAATGGCATTGTCCACAGCGGTGATGCTGCCGCGCAGCAGCGCGCGATGGAGGAAAGGAACAGTGTCAAATCAATCAAAGAAAGGAAAATCCCGAACGAGAGGCGTAGCACAACTCCCTACATGACAAAGTATGAGCGCGCAAGAGTGCTGGGTACAAGAGCTCTGCAGATCAGGTATGATGCGCTTGAAAGATGTTTTGACCTGTCTCAAATTGAAGCTAATGTGATTGCTGCAGCATGAATGCGCCAGTGCTGGTGGATGTGGAGGGTGAGACCGACCCATTGCAGATTGCTATTAAAGAGCTTAGAGAAAAGAAAATCCCTCTCGTAGTGCGGCGATACCTCCCAGACGGATGGTAGGTTTGATCTGAACAGCCACCATTTATTGCAGATTGTTTGCTGACAAAGTGCTACAGGTACGAGGATTGGACATGCGAAGAACTGTTATAGACTCATCCTATGCGATGGCACATGAGATGCCAACAAAAGTCAAAAACGGTGAAACTTCAGCGAGGCGTTTGGGAGTTCACAGAGAGCATCACGAGCTCAGCTCATAACATTTGACGCTTCCTGTACATCGCAGCATTCGAGTACGATCATCAAATTTCGGTTGTAGTAAGACTACGGATTGTCTCACTACCATCTGGAAGACACAATACATAACGGGCCTTTTCAAGACAGGTACTGTAACTGTAAATTGTAGCATCTAAATTTCGAAAAGCATTGAAATGTTTAAAGTTGAAGTCGCAATTGACCATTGAGCAAAGTTGTGCTACATTCGCCTACTCTTCTACTTGCCTAAGCTAAGCTTGCCGCTTGCTTGCAGAATCGAGTGCTAAGAGAAAGTACTTTGAAAGCTATGATGAATCAATCATCGTCCACCCATACCACTTGAAATTTATGTTCTAGTATACTGCCTACTTCTGCAAGTCTCAAACTTCCTGGAAGTGTATATTCAACATAGTGAGCAACAAGTGTAATCCTAACCCTAATAACTCTACAGCTCTAAGAGTCTAGAAGGATATATATTATATATCATGCTGTATAATTCTGTAACAACACCATCTGACTTTGTAAAAATTGAACTAGATCCTAGTATAGACAAAATACTATCTACTAATACTCATCTCATGGCTTCTGAGTGGGAAATGGTCGAGTTATAGCTTGTGAAGTACTTTCTCTCAGAACTCGACTCTATAAGCAAGCGGCAAGCCTGATGCGTCAGTAATTATGGAAACTATCTTATCAAAGATCGAACCTCAAAGACAGCGCAGCAACACAGCCTGAAACAAGCTCTATTCTTTAAATTCATCAACAAGATCAAGTAGCCTGCGAACCGTCTTGGAAGTGAAGAATCCTTACTGGTCACGATAAGAATGTCAGATCCAAGCACAGCTTCTGCACCGGTCAAACTGCCCCGAGTCGCAATTACTTTCTGCACCCAATGTCGCTGGATGCTACGCGCCGCCTACTTCGCGCAGGAACTCATGTCGACTTTCGGTAACAGTATTGGCGAGGTGGCCCTGATTCCAGCCACTGGTGGCGTGTTCCAAGTCCATCTCACGTACAGACCTCCGCAAGGTCAATCTACAGATGGTGTATCGCAGGATGACGAGACTACTTTGGTACAACCAGAAAAAATCCTGATCTGGGACCGCAAGTCCGAGGGCGGATTTCCAGAGACCAAAGTGCTCAAGCAGAAAGTCAGAAACCTAATCGAGCCGGAGAGAGATTTGGGACATTCCGATCGGCAGTCAGCGAAGAAGAGTGGCGGGAGTTCTGCAGCTGATGTCAAAGTCGATTCGAAGGTGCAGGAAGACCCGAGTGTCAAGATGTCTACTAGCAAAGACACGGACGGTCAGGCTTGTGAGGATTGCAAATGAGTCGCTGGATGCTTACGGACATGGAGTCGTGCATGTAGATGGCAATAGGATCTTCGGTCGCCATACGCGTGCGCTCGAGGCCAGTTACTAGTTCCTAGAATCACTTGTATGTAGACCTACTGAATATTTGGGCGTATGTCGTGTTGAACCAGGCCTAGGTGAAGTTAGACACATAACAGGTGTTGTATAGAACGATCACAAAGTAGATTCTCAAAGCATCAGAGGCATTTCCTGGCGAGCCTCAACTCCGGAGTACGGGAGATGGAGACAAGGAGGAAGGTCAAAGTCAAGGCACGCTCAGGCTGTGTGCGACAATCTTCTAGGATTGTTGTCACCTCTTGTAAGTCGACGGATGGAGTAATAACAAAGTTTCAAAATGCCTAGGCATGGAACTGACAACTGCTCTACATAGCTGGACTCAAAAGATGACGAGTCTAGAAATATTACAGCTGATTGTTGTTCGAAGGGATGCACCAGAATTGTGGTCTAGCACGGTTTCTTGATGAAGTGAGATATTGTTGAGTTACTGAAGTCATTTCTTTAGTCCATCCCTCTGGCTCCCAGCAACAAGGAAAGCCAGCTCAAGCGCCTGCTTCTCGTTCAGACGTGGGTCGCAGAAGGTCTCATAACGCTCCCCAAGATCCTCGTCTTTCAAACCCTCACTACCTCCTGTACATTCTGTGACCGCATCGCCTGTCAGCTCGAGATGGACACCACCCAAGATGCTATTGCACTCTTTATGTATCTTAAGAGATTGCGAAAGCTCGGAATATACAGAAGTGAAACTTCTTGTCTTGATGCCGATGCTTGTAGAGCGCGTGTTGCCGTGCATTGGGTCGCACTGCCACACGACTGTGTGTCCGCTCTTCTGTACAGCGGAAATATGCTTTGGAAGTAGCTCAGCCACTTTCCCTTCGCCGTAACGTGTAATCAATGTAACTTTGCCGATCGCCTTGTCTGGATTGACAACGTCAAGCAGCTGAACTAAATCTGTCACGCTGGTTGTTGGTCCAACCTTGATACCGATTGGGTTCTCGATCCCGCGGAAGTATTCAATGTGGGCGTGATCCGGCTGTCTGGTACGGTCACCAACCCAGAGAAAGTGTGCAGAGGTGTTGTAGAAGCCAGTGGTCTCTTCTTGCGTAATGGAGGGGTTTACGAGTGCACCACCGGTGAGAGGTGAGACCTTTGGCGCATCCGCTGTTCTTGGTTTTGTGACAGGGCGGTTGGACGGGTGGCGCAACTTGCGTGTCAGAGACTCTTCGTATTCAAGGAGCAAGCCTTCATGGCTGGTGAATAGATCGACAGTCTCCAGTTGGCCAGCAGTGTCTGCACCTACAGTACTCATAAAACGCAGAGACTCTCTGATACTTTCAACAATCTTAGTGTATCTGTCGAGCAGCTCAGGGTCGCCGACGTGTCCAAGGCCCCAATCCATTGGGTTATGTAGATCTGCGATACCGCTGCTCAACGAAGCTCGAAGGTAGTTCGCTGTTGCTGCGGAGTGAAAGTAGGCTTGCACGAGTCTATCGGGATCGATTTCCCTAGCATCAAGATCGAATCCATTAAGAATGTCGCCACGGAAGGAATTGACTTGCTTGCCATCGACGGTCTCCATGGGCGATGAGCGGGGCTTAGCATACTGGCCTGCCATTCTAGCAATTCGAACCACCGGCTTGTTGCTACCCCATATAAGGACCAAAGACATCTGGAGCAGGAGCTTGATTTTACCCTCGATCTTGTCGTCATTGCAGTAGTCGAAAAGCTCTGCACAGTCGCCGCCTTGCAGGAGAAAAGCTTTACCTTGTGCAGCATCTGCGAGAGATTGTCTCAACTTCCAGATTTCGGTCGGTGTGACGATTGGCGGCAGCCTTCGAAGTTTCTTCTCGGCGCGCTCGACCGCACTCAAGTCTTCGTACACCACCTGTTGCTTGATTGGCTTGCTGCGCCAGGAGGCGGGTGACCATTCGCCCAATAAAGGGCCAGAGCCATTTGTAGTGGGTGCGCTCATCGTACAACGAATCACTGCAACTGTAGTTGAAGAGATGTGCAAACAGTTGTCAAGCGCAAGATTCTCGCTAAATGTTCGTCAATCTAAATATGGGCTTACCGTCAAAAGACTTTGACGTGAGTCAAGCGTTAGTGGGTCAGGTCTGTACTTGCCACTCAACGTCCCCCCAATCGATACAGACCTATTCCCTCTCCCAATCCAGATCTGACACGAGCTGACTGAATAGGTTGTCGTGGTAGATCTGCCAGCGTATCCACTGACTAAGAATTGGAACGTCCCAATCAAACATGAGCATTGGAAGTACTACCCACATGCTGGGGGAAAAGCTATACTCTATAATACCGCGAAAGGTACTAAATATACACGAATGAGTTATATAGCTCTTGCAAGGTTCACAGGCACGATGTGATATGTAGATGAGTAGTGGCACGACTCCTACATGCTTTCAACATGGCCGAGGAACCACAACCTAGCAATTTCAAAGAAGGCAAGGATGCCCCCGATGTCATACCAGCCAACGCCGAAGATCGTAAGGCCGCCGCGGCCATGTCGTCTCTCGATGTGCACGGCGAAGACGACGAGAGCAAGCCTAAGAAAGACGTAGACATGAAGGCTCTGAGCGACGCAATCAACAATCTTGAGAAGAAGCCCGGCCAAGCGACGGGATCCGCGAATGCCAGTGGTGCGAAGAAGGAGGAGCCCAAGAAGCCCATCAAGGTTGACGCAGGTGACGTGAACATGCTTGCCGACCAGCTTGATCTGTCCAAGACAAAGGCGACTGATCTGTTGAGGGCACATGATGCAGACGCTGTCAAGGCCATGACTGCGTGGGTTCAGGCCTTCTAAGAGCTGGATGGTTACATGAAGGGACAAAGGAAGATAGCGAATCATTATTGGTTGCGCAAACTATGTATGGATAAGAGTGCAAACATCTCGAGAGCCTCGCAAGCGGTAGCGAGGACTTGTGCATGGATAAGGTGCGCCTGAAGCCCACAACCTATTCGCAATCTTGGGTAATTCATGGTAAGTCAGGGCCCAGCATATGAGGTAGCGAGCAGGGAGCCAATCTTTGCGAATGCGGAGTGCGACACCGACAGTGGTATTACAGAAGCATCGTGATGACAGGTGCAAGAAAAGTAGATCTTACTCTGTTCTACAGTTAACGTACAGTGAACAACGGTATCAATCTGAACATGGAACAGTCCCCTAATCCCAAAAGCCATTGCTTCAAGCGCCATTCCAGAAGGTCAGTCTTCGATTTCCCCTTGATCCACCCTTGATTTGTAGCTTTCTGATACGGTTCTGTGGTGCTGTCTGCTGGACTAGCTGGTCAGGAGCGCCGATCCACGCAGGCGTCGTTGGGCTCTCGAAGCCTTCGCCTGCTATGTCTGCGTCTTCCGTCTGCTGGACTTCCGTCGCTTCATCACTGAACCTTGTCTTCTTGTTGGGGGTGTAACGGTTGGCGTGTGACTCGACAGATGTCCTGCCGAGCGAAACCCGACCAAGAGAGTTGCGTCCGAGAGAGTTTCTTCCGTAGCTACTGTTGCGGTCCCTCACGATGTTACCGTTGATGTTCTGGAGCGCAAATGGCTCCATTGATTTCCTCTTCCTCTTCCCGCCCCTCGGGGCCTCTTCCACATCGACGACGTATCTCTCATCGAGCTCGTCAACACGTGAGCCTCTGTCTTCGCAATCGCTCACCCAGCGGCTGTTGACACACTGGATCTTGTTACCTTTCCCATCGACTTCCACTTCTTTGTTGTGCAGGCGTACTCGCTGCAGAGTGGTAGCTGATCCATTTTTGAACACGACGTGTGTCACCCGCTCTGAAAAGGTCTTTGTCGTCTTCGCGCCGAGACGATGGAGGAGTTGAATGAATGGTGTCGAAGCAGACGCCCCGTCATTAGTAAATACCTCTACAAGAGCAACGACTCTACGTAAAGGGGCCGCTGGATGTGGCGTCAACAATTGATGACCTGGCGTTGGCATGACGGCCTTGAGAGGTGTTCTCATGGGTGTATTGGACCCCCAGATAGTTGGTTCGTCTTTGATGGCTACTTTTCGGACAGTCTCTGCACGCCTGACTTGTGTCGAACGCAAAGGCGTACGAAATCGGGTTGGAGCGGCGACCGTTGCAGAGAGGGCTGTATAATTAGGTCGCCCGCCTAGACGAGGGTAACGCTCCCTCAACTTCTTCTGGGAGGTTCTGATTTCAGGCGTGAAAGACGCTTCGCTCAAGCGGCGCTTCTTCGAAGGCGTTTGAGGATCTTTTGAGAGATAGCGTCCTCGTCCAAGTCGTGCAACCGTTGCGGGACGCTGAGCGCTGAAGCGCTCGGGGGTGCGATGCCTGATGGTGGGTCTGGCAGTCTGAAGATGCTGTTCAAAGCTTATCTTAGACTGTCGGCGTGGAAAGCGCTCAGACATTCTAGTTGCTGGTGTGCCTACTACAGATGGAGCGAAGATTGATCTAGCGGGTGTAGCAGGCCTGATCGAGCCCGTAATGTCTTGGGACATGCTTGATCTCCTGAAGAGGCTTTGTGCTTCGGCAGCTTGAGCGACCTGAGCCTCCTTTCTTGAACGGATCCACCAAGGCTCTTCCCAATTTGCAAAACGTCTAGGCACGCTTGCGCCCGCAGATGTGTTCGGGCGAGATGGAGATTGCACTGGGGTTTTGTTGCCGAATGCTGGTAGAGATTTCCTCCTAGAAGATGTCGTTGGACGAGCGTACCGTGGAACATCTTCTCCGACTTCAATTGCGGTCTCCTCATCCTCAACAGCTAACACCGCTGACCGTGAAGGGCTTTGAAGCTCATAATGTGGCAATGGGGAAGTCAGCGACTCATCGTTACTATCATGAGATAGATGCTCAGGTAGCTCAAGCGGAGAATCTTGATCTTCAAGTATTCCCGTGACGTCTAATCCTTGGGGAAGGAGCGGAATATGTGGAGATGAACTTGTCGTCGTTCTAGAAGGTGTTTGGCAGAGTCCGGTGACATCAATATCCAATTCTATATGGCTGGCACTTTGGGATCTGGGAGTGATCTCTCCATCATCCTGATGCACTACGTCAACCACGCTTTGGGCTGCTCTAGAACTGCATGATGCCATTGGTGAAACACGGCCAGCATCTGCTATGAGTCCTGTGACATCAATGTCGTTCTCGAAGACTGTCGCTTCTGCATCCTCGGTGTGACATTCATGCACGAGGCCGGTAACGTCCATATCGTTGTCGTTGGTCACCTTCATTGGAGATGGTTGTGCAGCGCATCCCATTGCATCTTCATTGATGAACTCGCTCACGTGAAGAGTCATGTCTTCATCGACATCCTCACCCACCTCGTCCTCGCTTGCATCTGCAGGTTCGAGGCTGGAGCTCTGTTCATGGGAAACTGCTGATGCCGCGAGGATGGTGTCTGCATTGATGCTCAAGCGCTCGGTGGGTGTAGTTTGCGGCAGCACTACTCCGCCTGATAGATGGATATCCAAGTCAACTGGTATTGTCATATCTTCGCGTACGCTATCCCATGGAATGGTTTCAGGAGCGCCTATGCCGGTCTGCGAGAGATCAATTATGGATTGACCGTGTTGAATGCTATCCTCAGCATAGCAGTCGCTGCTTTCTGAGGTATCACTATCGTCATCCATAGCCTCAGATGCCTCGAAGGGTTGGGCTTCGTAAGTAGAATGCAGCTCACTAGCGTATGCAGATTCTTCAAGATGTTCCAGGCCACCCAAGTGGAAACTGGGCTCTTCAGCAGGCCTATCAAAAAGCAGGATTGTGCTCTTGCTTTGAGAGGCATCGAGGTGAGTCTCTTCTGCGAGACACTCTTGGTCCACGGAGTCCATAGCATTGGATAGAGTCGTGGCACTGCCCTCATCATTGGCCTCCCCATTGTTAGATGTCGAGTATGCTGCGGATCCGAACTCGCCTTCATCCTGCACAGTGTTCCTGGAAGGCTCAAGATCTGATGGATCCTCGTTGTCTACCTCCTTCATGGGTCTCAATCGCCTAAAGACGAAAGAGCCTCTGTCAACGCGTGACACACTCATCGATACGTCATATGTCGCATCCAGAGTCGCTTTTATGGGTCTTTGGGTTTGTGGTGTTCCATGCTGCTCCCGCATGACCACAAAGTTACGCGCTGGAGTGCGTAAAGGCTGGATCGCACGCTGTGGAGAGACGGTCCACTGTATCTTCCTTTCGACTTTTGGTCGCTTCATGGGCGTCTTGGGACCGCATATCTCGTCTTCCGATATATGGGCATCACCGTCTGGCTCGAGTGGTACACTGGCGTCATCGGTTACATCTCCGGACACGTTATTGTATGAGGGTTCGTCCTGCTCGGGCACATCACAGTATTGGTTCTGGGTGCGATGCAATGCAATTGTAGAACAAGCATCTGGCGTGCTTGAACCGGAGTCAATTCCCATATCGCTTTCACCCGCCTCCTCCTTTGCTGCTCCTCTCGAACGTGCCGCTTTAGATTTGCGTGGAGTGATAGTGGCTTGGGGCATTTCTGTTGAGTCTTTCAACTTCACCTCCTTCTCGTCCTGCCATGTTTGAACACCTTCATTCTCATCCGACTCCTTTTGCTTCCTTGAGTTTGCTCTCGAGCGTGTGGTAGAAGCCACCGGCGCGACCTTCTTTGCTGCAGCCTTTGCTATCTTTCCAACAGGCTCCTCTCGTGACGAAGGACGGGACACCTGAGTGATCTTCTTAGGAGACAGAGGTGTGGGCTTTGATGCAGTAGTGCGGGTCGATCTGGTCGGCCTGGGCTGTGCCTTGGACGAGAGCTCAGGCACGTCATCTCTCAACACGGCTTCCTTTCTAGTCCGCCCTCGACCTCCACGCGTAGTAGGCTTTGCGATTGTCACCGTGTTGTCTGTTTCCGTCTCCGGCTTCGACTTGGCCGCGCTTGATTTCGTGGCTCTTGTAGCCCTCGATGGCAACGATCTCGGTGCTTGCCGGGTCGCGTGGGCCTCTTCTCGCTCTACATCATTCTGCGGCTCGTTGATCTGCTCTGCCCTCGTAGTTCTTGTTCTGGCTGGTGCTGTCTTTGAGGTTGTTGCCTTGGTAGACGCGGCCGCTTTTTTTGTAGCCGCTGCGGCCTTGCGTAGGGCCGGTTTCTTTGCGTTGGAGGCCAGCTCTACCTCGGGTGCACTCGCGCAAGCACCCCGACGTGTCGACACCATCGCTGGGACTTCTTTGAATTATGCAAACATCGCACAGAAGAAGAAGCTGGGCAATGTTGAAGGTCAAGTAATGATGCTCGTGGTTAATACGCGTTGCAGTGTTGACGGAAGTAAACAAATATATTACTCTAAACGGTGCTGAGGCGGATAATCCCGCGCTTGGTTCCAGACGTCATCAAATATGTTCCAATAGCAAAGCAAACAAGTCAAGAGGGACACACATGACTCCAAATATTGCACCAATCTAGTGCCAATTCTATTTACTGTAATACCCTGTCCCATCACGTGCATCAATCTCATAACCAACGGTAGCGATTGCTTGTGCGTCCCCAACCAATCCAGACAATGCTTCCAGTACCCCTATGACGTTAATAATAAGCGATGCATTCATACGCGTTCACGTACTGCCTGCCTCCCAGACACATCTCTCGCATTGGCAATCTCCACCAAGTGTGCCATGCGCCCATTCCCTACGTTCCTTCACCGACAGATTGATATCAGTGTAGTGGTTGAAGATCTCTTCACCCTTCCTGATCCCAGCCTCACGCTTAGGCTTCGTCTCATCTTGGCGGTGCCAGTCAATCCTTTCGCCGCGCGCACGCATCTCAATATTTGCTGACCATTCCCAAGTCACATTCGGGTCGCAGCTGTGGTTTGCCAGGCACCACATGGGATGGACAGCAGTGACATCGGGACCCCTGAACCGACTTGAGCCTCCAGAAAGACGAGCAGAAGCCACACCTCGGAATTTGGCGTAAAGCGTGTTGAAGACCCACACTTCTGCAAAGTTGTTCTCGAATATGTCGATGTCCATCTTCTCAAGCATGTGGAATGGGAGCTGGACGTTGTACTTGAAGCTGAACGGCAGTGTCCTGATTAACGAGTAGTACGCCTCTTCCCGGTTGAAGCCTGTCTGTTCCTTTGGTGCAAGGTAGCGGGAGAACTCTGGACGCTTATCAAAATCGCCCCAGAGGAATTTGACCTCGTCCAACTCGAGAGGATGCTTCTCCTGAGTTAGAGCCATTGCGAAACTGCGCAGGAGCAGCAGTGCGTACAACGCGTCTGGGCCTTCGGCAAGTGGTGCGTTCTTAGCGATTGCCTCGACGTCCTTCTCACACAATGCCTCATGATAGCTGTCTTGTGCCAATTGCAAGCACTCGGCATTGCAAAACACCGCATCGCAAGAGGAACAGTTCTCGACCTGGTCGGCACCATCCTGGTGCAGCTCTGGAAGTTCTGCACTACAAGCTTCGCAAAGGGCTTCCCGCAGCTTGTTGTTGGCGGTCAGCATCGATGTCTCGTTTAGGACGATCTCGTTGGGCGCAATGTCCCTCTTGGCGAATACGCCTAGCTGAGCAGAGGTCGAATTGTGACTATACGAATCTTTCAGCAAGGGTAAGTTGACGCAGCGTACTTCAAAAGCCGGCGCAGCCTTGCCCATCAACTTGTTGATCTCGTCTAGCGACGTGAGTCTGGCGGGCTCGAATGCGTTCCACACATATTTCTCTCGCCTGACCATACCAGAATTGGGCCATTTGGAAGGATCCTCAAGCATTTCGTCGGCATCCTCTTTCGGTAGGAAACCGCAATACGTCTCGATCGCCTTGTGGATCATTTCGGAGCATGCCGTGAAGTAGAGGTCTTTCGGCCATCTCGTGATAGCCAACTTCTGGTAGTCGTGGGCAGTCTTCCAACAGCTGCACTGGTATAACGAATATATCAGACAGCGGTATCTACGCACCGTCAGCTGCTTGTATTGATCGATATAGGGGCTGCCAACCTACATCCAAATCTCGTAGAGTTCCAAAGTAGCAGCTTCCTTAGAGTCCACACTGTTCATCTCTTGCTGCGTCGGTGGAGGCACAGCGGTGCAGGTTGACGGGAGGTTCTCCCAATGCTTGCAAAACTCCTCATACGCATCCACTATCCCGTCCTGCTGCTGCAAGACAAGCTCATGATACTCGTCCGAATCATCGCGACCGGCGTCGCTCAGCATGATCGCCTTGTAGGCCGAACCGATAGCAATGTCCGGGTAGCCGAGGTGGAGGTAGCATGCCGCAAGCTCGGCATGGAGCGCATAGCAGTAGGGTGACGTCGCGACCCTGGACCTGAAGAAGCCCAGCGCGAACTGCCAGTCGCCGGCCGTGGTTTCGGACTGCATGGCCTTGGCCAGCCTGATGAAGCCGCGGTGCTTGCGGCCGAAATCCCGTATCCTGTGCCTCCTGAGAAACGGGCTGTCTACCAACTCGGCCGTCACCTCGTCCTGGATGTGTTGCAGGTAATGGCAGACTTCCCTCACGACGGAATCCTAGTCCTCGCTGACGGCGGGATCCCGGCTGTCCACTGCCACACTGGTAGATGCAGAAGTAGTGCCTCCCTGGGGTTGAGAGACTTGCCCTTTGCGTTTTGCGCGGCTATCCATACTGGCACAACACCTGCCAGGCAGCGTCTTGGAACAATTCTGTCAAACATTTTCCTGCCAACCTCATGTCTTATCGATAAGCAGGGAAATGCAGGGTGCCTTGGGGAGGGATTACTGTGGCACCTGCGTACTAGCCCACTATCGATAAGCGGCCGTGCGGGTGAGGGCCAGTGCACCGGTGTCGGGCAGTTGTCGCCACCTAAGCCACAGCCTGCAGCCTTCCAGATTCAGTAGGAAGTCTTGTACAGAATTCCTGGTAGGCAAACAGATGAACTGGCGGGGTCGACCCAGTCGGTCTCCCATCTGGGGGCCATGGCATTTCAGGATGGCTACGTGACATGTATGAGTGGGACAATCGCGGGTGAACGCGCAAGGCTCGACAGCTTGCTCCATCGAGTCGATGAGCGGTCCTCCCCAGGGCCATCGCCACGATCCCAAAGTGGGCATCGTCGATGCTATATCGTTTCTACGGTCTGAGAGACCCGGTTGCGTACAGCGATGCTGCGACTCTCCAGAGATGAAGGGTAGCAGCGGGCAACGACGGGTAATACTCGCCACACCAAGGCTCCTCGGCTTGCTACCGAAGGGCGAGCGGCTAGTGTTGTTTGGACTGCATTTGGTTGCAGACAAACAAAAGGACATAGGGTACGGTAGGGCGCATACCCACCCACCCAGGGACTCTGCTTCCGCCTTAAGTCCTGTGCTACGTGGGTTCTCTCCCTTTGACAGCGACGCCAAGCGCAAGCCACAATCGAGATCGCAGGTGGCATTTCTGATGCAGGACTCTCGTTGCATCTGCAAGTGCCTGTGATGGGGGTGATGCTAACCACTGTGGGCCGGCTGTATATAATAGCAGTAGCGCAATAATAAGCACATGACGGGTCCGTCCTCCTGCCTCCAGGCTGGTTGCCTGCAGACTCTCAAGGGCTAGCTTGGCGACCGTTGCCCGTCTAAATCTGGAGTTGCGACCAGATGGCACGTAGAAAGGGCGATTGCCTTTGACCGCGTTCGATAGAGCAAACAGAGCACAAGACGGTCTCACTGCCTCTGATGGAAGGAGGGGATGTCTCGGGTGCCGCGTGCAGAGGGTGTTTGGCGTCGCTTACCACCGTTCTCCTCGCACACACCATGGGCACTTCCTTGCTGGGAGGCGTTTGCCCAGTGCAGCAGAAAGCTGCTCACAGCGAGCATGTTTGCTTGGAGACGCTCAGTTTCTCGCTCTGACAGGGGCAAGGGGAGGAGTTTCGGCTGAGCAGGTGTGAGAGAAGGCCCGGCAGGAGTAGACGGGCGCATCAGGCTAGAGAAGCAGTCATGTGTTGTGGTGGTGGGTGATGGATGTGTACTCCAAAGATGCTACACATAGTCAGCCTTAGGATTGGGATTGGAGGGTTTAGCTGCGGGGTCTAGCAACGTGAAGTGATCGACGATCGCCCCATCGATTGGCCTCGATGCACTACTACTTGCCTGGGACTTGGCAATTCCTGCCTATCGGGAAAAAGGTTCTGCATGGGAGAGGTTTCTTCGGGTGTCGCGACAAGCAGACTGCCATCGTGATGGTCTGTTATGCATTGCCAAAGTGAGAAATTCACTTTATCTAAATTCTGACATAATAGTAATAATAATATAGCCTTGCCCGTAGTTCCCTTTCCCAAAACGCCTCCATTCAGGTGATGCTAAAGTACATTCAAACAAGAAAGGGGTATCTTCCAAAAACATGTTGTAGCAGAGATGATATGCAATTCAAAGCCGTTCCAGATCGTCGTATGTCGTCATTAATTCCTTCCATCCTGGCCTCGTGGTTCAATTCACCAGTGCCTCGAGGGATGTAGTCCGTTTCACATTACGCATGTCGTCGCAAGACATTGCAGGCATGGTGCTGGATGATCACTGCAGCGTGCCAGCGTATGCAGTGGGAGTCAGGCGTTGAATCGGCATCGAGATGTGTCTTCATCTCTGGCGTTCGTGCCGCGCGTGCGATACTGCCGTTCGTCCGGCGATAGTGGTAGTATCTGGCGCTGCCTGCTCCTGAGGCGTGGGCAGAAGCTTGCATGGTAGAGAGTGCCGTAGCGATGCAGCAAGAACGCCCTTTGGTAGCAATGGTTGTCGTCCGCTATGGTGTCACACAGCGGTCACCAGAGGTCTCAGCGTTGGGCGTTGAAGCCGACCATGCCAGCGCACCGCGTGCAGTACCAGGAGTTGAGGCCGTACTGGACCATGTTCTTCTTGCCTGTCTTGATGTCGATGCTCTGCGAGCGTTGGCATCTCGAGCAGCGGATCATGTTATCTGGCAGGCAATGCATGAGGGTTGGAGACGGGGACGAGCTCGAGTTTGAGGTGGAGCTCTCGCCGTCAGAAGAGGATGCAGATGAATCGCTGGTGACGTGCAAGACGTTCTGCATGGGACGTGGCTTTGGTCTGGATGAGGTGTGGCCACGTGAGTCCACCTGGAAGGGTTGCATCAGGTTCGATGGGCCGACGACTGGCGACAATGGCGGAGACGGTGCGGGTGCTGTGTGGACGGCTGGAGGCAGAGCGTTGCAAGAGTGTGGTAGTGGCGAGTGTTCGCCTGGGCCTTGTACTGGAGAAGCGAAAGGCGTGTCGTCGGCAGAGTCGAAGACTGGAGGGACGATGGTGAAATAGCAGGCTGTTGGGCGTGAAGACCACGTCTGCATCCTGGTATTGGAGAGGAACGCGAAGGTGATGGCGGCGGCGGGAGTCGCGATCTTGTAGTGGTGCAGGTTTTGGGTGGCCGACGATCGTTAGGGTGATATACAGGTAGCGTGTACGTCAACGGTTGGAGAATGCGTGATGGCTCGGTCAAACGTGATACGCATGGCGAGCAGGCGAAGCGATCCATATAAAAAGCGGTGCAGGCATGTCATGGCATCGTAAGCGTTTCAGGCATCGAAGATGGCTGCTTGGACGGAAGACTAGGCACCTGCATCGCAGCCATCGAGAGAGGCAGGCCCCTGGTGACCGGGCACCCAATCGCGCTAGGGCACAGCCTGGACAAACTCGCAGAAGTACGCGACAGCATCCGGAAGCAGAGCGAGCGAGAGATCGAGAGCGCTTTGCACGATCAAGCCAGAGCCCATACCGCACCAGGCCAGAAGCGGCATAGCGTCCGTGGCGGGCCTCCCTCGAGTCTCTTCACTCACTCATCACCGCCGACCTACAGGCTACAGGCTACGGTACTCTCACCCTACCTTGGTTTTCACCCACTCGCCAGTCTCTGCTCTTGGCTCAGCCAGCGGTCGCCTTGCCCCCTGCCCTTGCCCTTGCCCTTGCCTTGCCCCCCGTCCGCGCATGTTGCAGCACGGTACTGCAGATACGCAGCCGCGGCAATCCCGCACCGCAATAGCATCGAGGCATGTAGGGTCGTAGTGTGCTGCCGCTGGAGCTCTCCCTTCGATGTGCGATCCAAGCATACGGGTCACTCTCTGCAGGAATACACGCCTCGTCCCCCTGGGCACCCGAGAAAGATCCCCTACCTGGGAGACGTTGCTCCCATCGCGATGTTCCTGCACCCAGGCCGCCCGATCATCAGCGATCATGTAATACTCTCCCACAAGGGCTACAAGAGTGCCAGGCCATCGCCTGATCTGTCTTCCAGATCCCCAGATCGTCCGTTGCATGGCCTCCGACGGCGAACACACCACTCGTTGAGGTAGCCCTTCGCGGCCTTCGTGTCCCACCTGGGCAACGTTGTCTTGTTGTTGTTGTTGATACACTGTGCTGTCGTCTGCCTCTTGGTATTGCCGCTGCCAGAACAGCCTTGGATCCTGATCTTTGATCTCGGACCTTGGGAGGAGGCGGCGTTGCGCAGCCTTGGCCTCCCGCCTCAGGCCCGCGGGCTTCCACGAATCACGAATCCTGCTGCTACTGCTGCTGCTGCTGCTGCTGCTGGGCGCTTTCACCAGCTCTCGGAGACCATGCTTCCGATCAGGCCATCCTGCTGTCACCTACCTGTTCCTAGGTGACGGGGGATATGTAGTAGCTACTCACCTGCGGTGTACCTGTGGCAGTACCCCCTCTCAGGCATGTGGGTAGGTAGGTGGTGGTGGTGATGATAATAACAATCCCATGTGCTGCACAGTCCACCCACGATCGCATCTGGCACTGCTGCTTGCTTCCATCCGCCCATGCCCGCCCCGCCAAAGGCCGCAGAGCATTCCTTCCCGCTCCCCAGCTGCTGTGAGGTTAAGTTGCTGCTACTGCGACCAGGCAGCAGCCAAACCCATTCGCGCCCACTCCAGTCTGACTGCTGACATTCACATTCACATTCACATTCACAGTCACACACACTCTCACACACTCACACTCACACTCACACTCACACTCACACTCACACTCACATTCACATCCACATTCCCATCTACTACACCCACATCCGCCCCCTGCGACGCCAAGATGTCGCCTGATCCCCTGATCGCTCTGCTGTATCTGCTGCAGCCCCGTCGCGTATCGCATCTCGTCTCTGCACGAGAGGCTTCGTAATCTGTCCCATGTTGCTGCCTTGGGTGATGATACTCATGCACAGTGCACCTCAACGCACGCCCTCCCCCTTATCTCGCCCAAATCCATTGAGGCTGACTGTATATGCCACGACATCAACATCATCTTCCTTCCCCTCCCCCATCTGGCGGGGACCTCCTGTTGATGTTGATGCGCGTCCTGACATGTGCCTGCTGGCCCGGCGGTTGGGGTTCGATCCTGAAACACGCGGAAGAATGCTGATTACCACTTGCACCGCCATGTACTGAGGTACCTGTCATGCGCTGTGGCGTCGGCGCGTGAACTCTTGTGGCTTGCCTGTCCGATGGGTCTGGACCTCGACTCTGCATGGACATGGCAGACACATACCTGGCATCCAGCAAACGCCTGGCCTACCACCACAGCGGTGTCGCCTCCGCTTGCTCCTTAAGCCGTTCATCATTGGCACCCAGAATGGCCACTTGTCTGGAGAGACCAGTCTGGTGAATCGAATGGACTTGGATCATCAGTAGGGGCAGTTGCCGTGTATATTCTAGAGACACCTATGGCGTAACCTAGGTCAGGCTCAGTCTGTAGGGCACTCCCACCCTGCCACATCCACCCAACCAAACTTCCCGTTAGCATCCACGGATTATGTGAGTCTGCGGCGGCATCACTCTAGATCTCAGAAGGGCGATGCTACGCACTATCCCACTCTCTACAAGCCATCGAGCCGAGAACCAGAAGGCGATACCAACTTTGAACACGCCCGTAATTCCATCTGAGAATCTTGACACGACATCCAATTGTTCTCATCTCGACACAAGTCGCACACATGCCTCCGCATCATGCAGCAGGCAGGGTCTAGACCTCTGGAGGCGGTGCTTTCGGAAGCCTTACACGTCCGGCAAGCCACGTAGATGTTGTTGCTCCTGGAAATTTACAAGATGACTTGCATTCTGCGTCCCTACCGCTTGGATCCTTCCAAGATCGCATGCCTATCAGCTAATGCATTCCGCTCCCCATTGGTAAGCCCAACTGCTGCAACCATAGCTCCAACCACTTCACCACCGGCACCCGTCTGGATCGAGCACCCAGCCGAAGGACTCACCATAACCGGTGCCTGGCCCGAGAAAGAGGCTTGTTTTGATCATATGATTGTGACTGCGACAACGGGCGGTTATGCGTGCCAGCCTCACCAAATATGGGTTTCGCTTTACAGCTTTCTGATGCAGCTAACAGGGTCGACCTCTATTCCCATCCAACGAGGCTTAGGAGCCCCAGCCTAGGCCTAGACCTCCTCCGTATGCCTGGTTCATATCCCAACTTCCGGCATATCTGCCAGTTCAGAGATCATCTCGAGCGCCTCAATTACCTTCTCATCTTCGTAACGCCGCCCGACCAACTGCAACGATATAGGCGCATCGACATACGTCTCTGGCTTGTCTAATACGAGGTCAACGCTGTCTTCTGCCTATGGCGCTGGCACAGGTGCACTTACAAAGTTCATGGTTGTATTTGTCATGGGCATTCCTCGGCGTGTAAGTCGTTTCGGCCGGGTCGAGCTCCGGCTGGCAGCTGAGGCCGGTAGGGAACACTATTGAAGGATAATCCAGCAGATTCCACTGGCTTGTGTAGGACCAGTATCTTGCGCAGTCTATCGGCGGGGCACAGCCGGGCCCTACAGGGCAGAGTACGACGTCTAGAGCATGTCCATCTTCGCTGGCTGTGCTGTTCCAATGGGCAGCGTATGCATCTCTGTATGCCTCGCGTTCCACCGTCCACTTCCAGACTTCAGGGACGGAAAGCTTCTTGACATTTGGGTTGTCAATGAGGATGAACTTGCTAAGCGGGCGCCAAGGCTCGCCGGAGGCATCTATTGCCTCCCTCTCTTCCGACCCGCCATCTGCAAAGTACAGCGACGAGATGATGCTCCAGGCGTGCTCGTGTCGCAGAGGTGGAAAGTCAACCAACTCCACATCAGGGTGAACTTTGAGCTTGTCCACCAGAGTCTTTAGTCCTCGGAGGACTGGTGGGTGCGGCTTCACGATCCCATCGTCAGTCAATACACCTACTCTCAACTTCCGCCTGCCGTCCTGCCCTTGACGGAGGAGCGTGCCGCTGCTCGATGTCTCCTTCCAAGGGAACGGTAAGAGAGCAGCCTCATGCAGCCAGGGCTGCTGGTCTATGAGCGATTTCATGAACAGCTTGATGCCACCGAGGGACGTGCTAATCGGCCCTACAACCGGCACGATCTGCTCCTCTCCCAGCATTGTAGCTGCAAACCCGCCACAAGGCAGCCTGTAGCTTGTTGGCCGTAGACCGAAAAGGCCCTGGTTCGCTGCAGGTGATCTGATGCTGCCGCCAATATCTGTGCCAATCCCCAGACAGCTACCTCGCATACCACCCAAAGCCCCCTCACCGCCCGAGCTGCCACCGCAAGTCAGGCTGCGGTTGAATGGGTTCACTGTGACACCGTAGAGGTTGTTACTCGTTTCCAAGTGCATTAGTGTCTGCGGCTGTGTCGTGCGGGCATAAAAAACAGCTCCAGAGTTCCAGAGGAGCTGCAGAATGAATGCATCTTTTGGTGCCGTCTTGCCTACCCAGGAGACGAAACCCGCATTCCAGTCCAGGTCCTTCATTCCGATGTGCTCCTTGACACTGATTGGGACCCCGTGAAGCGGCCCGATGGGCTTCTGATGGTCTTTGTAGTACTGATCCAGATACTGAGCGCGATCTAGGGCTCTCCGTGGCATCAGCTCAGTGATGCAGTTGGTGAGCTTGCATGCCAGTCCAGCACGTTGCAGGAAAGCCTGGGTGACCGCAAGGGCAGAAAGTCTTCCATTCGCTAGGGCCAGTACGAGGTCTTCTGTCGTCTGCTCCGTGATTGTGACCACCTCTGCTGGGAGCAACTGACGAGGTATCGCTGTCACATTGAGTGGCAATTCTGAGGGCACACCTGGCACAGCCGGTTGGACTTCTGCAATGGTCTTTGCACGATGCTGCTGACGTTCAGCGGCTACATCCTCCCAAGTCATTGTTACTCCCTTGTTATGTAAGCTTGAACTTCCGAGCCACGTAGAACAAAGCCCCCTATTACTTTGCTTTAGACTGGTCAATTTATTGTTCCCAGAAAGCACAGGATCTATGTGACCAACCGCACAACCATGCTATCAACCGATAACTATATAGCAGAACAATATACCAAGACAACTTATCGACACCATGTCTTCGCGATAGGCCTGGCAGACTGATAACGGCGCTGATACTGCCCTCCCATACGCCGGTGCTTGCCCCTCCATGTGCCCAAGGCTGTACCTACCTTATCGAGCATTGAAGGCCCACCTCCTTCCCTCCCTCTCCTGGAAGTCCATTCAAACCTGGTTAATACTGGTGTTGCCATGTTGCTGGTGTTCGTGTACAATGGCTTGTTTGGGTACAAATAGCTTGCGGATGAGGTTCGGCAATGCTATCCATCACTGCCAGAGAGGGTTCAGCCCGTCAAGGAGATAGAGCTATAGAGCCGAGTAGCCAACAGACCCTTAAGACACGTTTGCGAGCGGGGCTCTGTGCCGCGCGACGACATGGTGCAGTAGGCTGCAGCAAGAGTGGGAACAGGGCCTGTCACCCTGCCCGTATATAATCTCGATTCCCTCTCAATGTCTCAGGGCAATACCGCGTGAAAATGGCACTGTATTGCCATCGCTGCTCTCCAGGAAGACAGACATAGATTATCTAGGGAGACAGTGTACCCCTGGAGATATCCCCTCCTACCAAAGAGCGCGATGCCATGCAGATTGTTGCCTTATCTGCCCATCGCTGTTTGCCAGGTCGTAGTAGTGGTGACGCGGGCAAGATACCTCGGCATCGCGACCATTTTTGGCAAGAGAGGGTTTCAAAGCGTCAACGCCAGCTTGCTTCGACGCGAATGCAGTGGCAGGTCACCGTCAAAGTTCCTCGGTCCATCTCCTCGAACTGCAATTCAGGTTTTGGTATGTATGACAAGCCCACAGGTAGGTCTCGTGCTCTCGTCCTGCTCCTCCCGCTGTGCGAGAGCCACGCTCTTCGTTCTCTCAGTTCCTCGCGTTTTCCTGTCACTTTCTCCTTGGGATTCAATACTCTCTAGAAGGGCGCCATGAGTGGGCTTGCGCTCCAGGTGTTGGCTGGTAAGGCATCCTCTCCTGTTTTCCCATCAGGTTTGACACTGGTAGCTTGTATAGAGACTTGTTACTGATACCCAAACCCCAGCGGCAACAGATGCGCCATGGAATGTCGCAATACCGGCCGTCACTGCGTTGGGCGCATACCTCAATGCCAGATTCAATGTGGCTGCCGACCTGAGGAGCCTCCATCGTGTAATCTCGTATGATCGGAAATGCAAAAGTCTCGAGGCGAAGGATCGCGTCAACATGTTCTATCTCGTTGAGGAGCTCGCACAGGATCCTCAATCTGCCAATCGCCCCTTCCTCGTACTGCCATTGGACACCGTAAAGCCGGGAGAACGTTCACAGTGGACTTACGCCGAGGCCTATGAGAATATCTTGCAATGGGCGGGTTGGCTAAAGCAAAAGCATAGGATCCAAAGAGATGAAATCGTAGCACTAGACTGCCCTAACAAGCCCAAGTTCATCTGGATATGGTACGCAATCTGGTCATTGGGCGCCAAACCGGCTTTCCTCAACACCAATCTGAGAAGCAACGCTTTCGTGCACTGCGTGAGGACTTCGACTGCGAGGCTGTTGCTGCTTGATTCTGACCTTGAAGATGCTCTCAATGACGAGACTCTTGCTAGGCTCGCAGCTACGGGAACCGGTCGTGCCGTGGATGTCGACCTACTCACCGACGAGACCGATTCCGAGATTTCAAAGCGAAGCATCTACAGAGCTCCTGATGAGGTGCGCAGTGGCACCAAAGTCAGCTCGCCCGCAATACTCATCTACACCTCTGGGACCACAGGCCTCCCAAAGGCCGCATACGTCGACTGGCGCAAGCCTCTGTCTGGTCTTTCGATCTGGTGCCAAGCGCTTGGGCTAGGCCCAACTGATCGCTTCTTCACCGCGATGCCATTGTATCACAGCAGCGCATCCGTGCTCGGTGTCGGCAGTGTGATCGGGGCAGGATGCACGCTTGTGCTCGCGCCAAAGTTCAGTCCACATACGTTCATGCGATACGCCAGCGAGACAGACGCCACCGTGGTTCAATACATTGGTGAGATGTGTCGCTATCTGTTGTCAGCACCTGTCTCGTCCGCCGACAAGAACCACCGTATACGCGCTGCTTTCGGCAATGGCCTGCGTCCGGATGTATGGCAGACATTCAAGGACCGCTTCAACATCGCCACCATCCTCGAGTTCTACGGTGCGACTGAAGGCCCCGGCGCGAGCGTGAATCTGTCACACAATGCCTTCAGCCGCGGTGCCATCGGAAAGTCAGGCAAGTTGCTCCACCTCCTGATGTCGCGGACACAAGCCCTAGTACGTCACGACGTCGAGAGCGACGCTCCACTGCGCGACCCGATGACAAACTTCTGCAGCCGTGCCAGCCCCAACGAGCCTGGCGAATTGATCCATCAGCTGGATCCGGAGGCCTTTGGCGAGAAATTCCAAGGCTACCATGGCAACGAGAAGGCGACCAGCAGCAAGATCTTACGAGACGTATTCAAGCAGGGCGATGCCTGGTACCGCACCGGCGACCTCATGCGGCGAGACGCAGACGGCCTCCTCTGGTTTGTGGACAGGATAGGCGACACGTTCCGCTGGAAAGGCGAGAACGTGAGCACAGCCGAAGTGTCCGAGGCGCTGGGGTCCCATGGCAGCCTGCGCGAGGCGAACGCGTATGGCGTGCAACTGCCAGGCCACGATGGCAGGGCAGGCTGCGCAGCCGTTGTGCTGCACGACGGGCAAGCATTGGATGATGCCCTGAAACGAAGCCTGGCAGCCCACGTCCGGCAGCGGCTCCCCCGTTATGCGGTCCCGTTGTTTCTACGGCTGGTCAAGGAGTTCGAGGTGACTGGTACGATGAAGCAGACCAAGGTGGGTTTGAGGAACGAAGGTGTTGATCCTTCAAAGATGGGTGAGGATGAGCTGTATTGGTTACCCCCAACTAGTGATTCGTACCAGCGTTTCCGTGAGAAGGAATGGAAGGAGTTGACAGGTGGGAAGGTCAAGCTGTAGAAGCGGGAATGTGTCGAAGCCTTTAGGCTGGGAACAACCGCTCGTGTGTTTGACTATCTGCTAAAAGAGCAGCGATTTTTCTCATGCGTATGTACTATCGAAATACTCTGCAACAACCTTATGAGACATCTATGCCTAGCCACATGGTATCATAACGAAAAAGGTTTCCAGGTCATCTCTAGCAGAGCAATATATACCCGGATCCTCATTACACTATATAAATGAAATGTACCTGTATCCAAGATGTATTGATGTTTCCCCACACGCGAGCTCCCAGCCGTCATTTCGAGTTTCACTTCTAGTGTGATGGGCAATTCTGTATGCTAGATACAAGGCATTCGAGTGGAATATTTCTCACCGCCCATGCCATAAATCCCTCCACCATCTAAGCGCGTTGCGTAGCCGGTTACCCTTGTCCGCTCTACCCAGCCACACGGCAGCAAGTACTGCTGTCGGGACGACTACACTACCTATGATACCACGGAACAGTAGCTTGCCCTGCTCCGCGACCACCTTGGAGACTTCTGAATAACGCTGGTTCGAGAAGCTGACACGGCTGTACTGTGTCGCAAACCCAGTGCTGGGCAATTTGTCACTGAGGAACTCCTCGATGCGCTTCCGGAAGAGGTACAGAGGCGAGCGGACCCCAGCATGCATTTCCCAGTAGTTGTTCAACGCGAGGTCGTTGATTGTATGGGCGTCTGGGACTCGGGTCTTGGTATATGCCTGCAATGCATCGGCCAGCTTGTCTGATGTGTACGCGATCGGCTCATTTGTTGGGGTCCCCGCGGATTGGCTAGCGGCAGCGTCGATGTGCTCGAACAACACACGGACGTCCTCGAGACCGGCATTCATGCCTTGCCCGTAGAAAGGGACCATGGCGTGCGCGGCATCACCGAGGATCACACCGGAACCTTCGAAATGGTGGGGAGAGCATTTGATGCTGATGAGAGGTAGATGCGGGTTACGCTGGAACTGCAGTCTGAGTTGTTGCGAGCCGATAAGACCGGCAGCTCCTGGAAAGTGGGTTTGGAAGTAAGGCTCAACAGCATCAGGGCTTTGTTCAAGACGAGAGAAAACCGCAGCGGGTGCAAATAGTGTACAGGTGAAGGTGTTGTCGATAGAGGGGATAGCGATGAACATGGCATCTGCGCTGGGCCAGATGTGGAGGTGGTTTGGAGAAGTGGCAAAATCGTCCTTGGCTGAGGGAGAGGTTTGGGCTCCCAGCTCCGAGAGATCTGAGGCTTTAGGGATGGTGAATTCACACCACAAGACATCGATGTACTTTTGATCGTAATCCATCCGTACATACTTCATCAAGTGGAACCTGGCGGCACTATGTGCGCCATCACAACCAAGCAAGATGTCGAAATCGATCTCAAATTCCTTTGGCCTGTCCGGCGATGCGGCCTGCTCTCTGCCTGGGGTCTGAGGGCGGGACTTATTGGGCGTTGACTCGAACCATGCCTTCTTCCGTGTGAAGTCGGCGCCTGTCAGTTTGCAGTGGAAGTTCAGCTTTACGTTCCCCAGGCCTTCAAGTTGGTCAAGAAGGATGCTGTTGAGATTTGCTCGGTCAACTGCCCGGATGAATCGTCCATGGACATCATACAACTGTGCGTCCTCAGTCAGAGCTCCTTGTGGATCCTGACCGTGGATCATACGACCATACATCGGAATGGTGTCGGCGAGCACCTTATCTACCAGCTCCCCAGGTCCAGAGTGGCGCATAGCATTAATTCCACGCTCTGAAAGCGCTAGATTGATGGATTTGGTGAAGTTGAGTGGAACCGTCCCTTGCTCGCGAAGATCGCCTCGAAGCTCATAAACCTGGACATCCCATCCTCGTTTGGCTGCATAAATCGCAGCAAGCGCTCCCACAGGACCGGCGCCTATGATGGCACACTTGGGGGTTTCCTGACCCATGGCCAGATGGTATAAGAATATTCGTTATCAAACCAGCCACTGATAGAGTTGGGTGCCACTATGATATCCTAACTCGTGCTTTCAAAGCCAGAACATTTCTTATAACGACATACTGCCTAGATATGATACATTACATCTCATAAGCGTTAAGAGTGCTAAATATGGGCAGCAAAGGTGTCTGGAGCGCTGAGAGCTGGTTAGAGAATATCGTCACGTCACTATAATAATATAATCTGAATCTGAGTGGAGCTTACGCCGTTATCAAGGTTGCGGGAGGAGAGTGGATCTATCCGACAGCTGCAGAGTGCACGTGCTTTCGTGAATTTGTAGGCAACCAGTAGTAGCAAGGCAAATTCTGCTCAAATACATAACGCTATAGGCGAAGCTTAGCAACCCTTGAACTCGCAAAGTGCTCAAGCAGCTTCGACTAGCACGAGATCGGCACAACACATTTATCGACTGGGTTCATCCATCCAAGATCCTCTGCGACAGCTTTAGCACAACATGGATCAAGCACCTGCGAAAGAAGTGACAGTTGACCAGAAAAGGCATTGCGATGGCAAAGACTGTCCGAATGAGGCCGGCGCACTGCAATGTCCAAGTTGCCAGAAGCTAGGGAAAGAGTCGTTCTTCTGTTCCCAAGATTGTTTCAAGCGGAATTGGGTAGGTTAGTAGAGGGCGATTGCAAATCACAACCGCGGTGGAACATCATGTCTTGCTATAGTAGGTGCTGACGATAGCTTCTCGAATCTAGTCGGAACACAAATCCCTTCACAAGCAACAAAACAGTTTGTTATCCCACATCGTCACGCCCTCGGTCGTATCCTTACCAGACGCAGATGGCCACTACAACCCTTTTCCCGCATATCCGTTTACCGGCAGTCTGAGACCTGTATATCCGCTCAGCCCGAGAAGAGCCGTGCCAGACCATATAGTGAAGCCAGATTACGCCAGTAGCGGGATATCAAAGAGTGAACAGGTGAGCGAACAGCCTTGTCAGCACGGCTCGTGCAACCAAAGTGTTAGACGTTATACTCATGTCACTGCAGAACTTTGTGCGACGGAACAAGCTCAAGGTCCTCACGAAGGAGGAGCAGAATGGCATGCGTAAAGTCTGTCGTCTTGCGCGAGAGGTCTTGGATATTGCAGCTCGAGCACTTAAGCCTGGTGTCACCACTGACTATATTGACCAAGTGGTACACGATGCATGCATGGAGCGCAACGTAAGTAACACTGTTCGACAAGACCGCTATCCGAGCCACACTAACACAATGAAACGTATAGTCATATCCATCTCCACTCAACTATTATCATTTCCCAAAATCAGTTTGTACTTCGCCTAACGAGGTCATCTGCCATGGCATTCCCGACAGTCGACCACTTCAGGATGGAGACATTGTCAACATCGACGTGACACTGTACCACGGCGGATTTCATGGCGACTTAAACGAGACTTATTACGTTGGACCTGCTGCATCACAGAATCCCGACAACGTGCGTGTTGTAGA
The DNA here is from genome assembly GCA_010093785.1 of Polychaeton citri CBS 116435. Lineage (NCBI taxonomy): Eukaryota > Fungi > Ascomycota > Dothideomycetes > Capnodiales > Capnodiaceae > Polychaeton > Polychaeton citri. Next base: position 157,869 of record MU003815.1, read on the forward strand.
GTGCGCGCGAGACACCCTTGAGGAATCAATCAAGCTTGTGAAACCAGGAGCTCTGTTCCGCGACTACGGTAACACGATTGAGAAAATCGCCAAAGAGCGCAAGTGCAGTGTTGTGAAGACTTACTGCGGGCACGGCATCAACCAACTTTTCCATTGTGCGCCTAACGTGCCGCATTACGCGAAAAACAAGGCTGTTGGCGAAGCTAAACCGGGCATGTGCTTCACAATTGAGCCTATGATCACCCTTGGGAGCCACAAGGATAAGACGTGGCCTGATGACTGGACGAGCGTTACCATCGATGGAGGCAGGACTGCTCAGTTCGAGCATACTCTCCTTGTGACGGAAGACGGGGTTGAGATTCTAACCGCGCGTTTACCTGACAGTCCCGGCGGGAAGGTGGAAATGCCTGTACAGGCAACGCCCGTGACGAATGGAAGTTCAAAATGAACACCACTTATCGTTGTAGATGAACATGAGGAGATGAGAGTTAGCGAGGCGTCTGAGTGGGGATAATACTGCTTGACTAAAGGGGGCTTGTGGATTCGTCCACACGCGATGCAGACGATGTGTTATGAATGAATTGAGCAAAGCGGTCTATACCATGACTTATGAACGATGAGCTTTGTGAAGGACTTCACTTCCCTCCTGGTCTAACGGATTCCTACGTGTCGGAGAGTATATTTAGGACTGCGTATTGTCAACTAGGTTGTCTTCAGCAGATCAAATCGTTGTGTTCTAAGCAAAACCTCCATCGATTACCGATGCCCTCTCAAGACCAGGTATTTTGCCTGCTTTGATCATCGCGCGATGGATTAAGCAACGTAAAAGAGACGATGACCTTGTCGATGCCTTCTCCACTCTGCTGATCCAACTTTGAGATCTGAATGTTGAGCGGGTTCAAAAGCGTTTAGCGAGCCTGAGAACTGAGGTAACGTGGAGATTGACTATTGCTCCCGTTTGAAAACTCTACTTCATATCTAAATAGCAGACCGCGATCTTCTTGCAGCGTTGAGCGTATGATCATGACTATTGCCAGTGCGTCATGAGACGAGTCAAGCCCATCTACAGGTTCAGACTACAAATGGGCTGATTTCTACGCCGTAACGTTAGCATCATCGTTGCTTTGCTCAGCGTTCATCTAGCATTCTTATCCACTGTCTAGTTGCAAATCGTATGCAGACGTCACGCGTTGTTGATCAAGGTGAGGGGTGTGGTGGCCTTTAATTACATGCTTAATGCGACGCTCAGCCTTACGACTCTCAGCCTTGCGAAGGTGCGGTAACCTTCTTCTCCATCGCCTGCTCTGCGAAAGCACCCGACTGTCTCCAGACTTTACCAAATATTTTCTTGACGTGTCAAGCTATCTCGTAGGCTTCTGCAGTCAGACATGTCTGGAGCTGAAGCCACTACTGCCATCCAGTTGATCGACGCCTGCATCGGTATCGCAAAGACGATCATCGACATTGGGCGCGCTGTCCATGATGCCCAGGGACTGTCACCGAAGCTACATGATTTGTTAGAGAAATTACCTGCGATTGAGGAGCTGCTAGAAAGTGCGCATGAGAATTTTGGGGAAGGAAAGGTCACGGAAGACACGAGCAAGAGTGCGCAGCCCTGCCAGACGTTAGTGAAATCCGGGCATTCCTGCGAGCTCGCGGCAGGCTCTAAGATCAGTGGGACGGACGATAGAAGTTATGCAAGGAAGTGTAATTGCAAGACTGCCCGACTAGTGTAGGAAGCGTGCGGGATGAACAGATAAACAGTCTGAGGAGTCACCACATTCGTAGCTACTCAGTCTGTGCATCTTCTTGTTGAAGTATGCGACGAAAACTCTAAAGATACTAATCTAATATAAGGATTTCGCCAAACAGGAATGCGAGTCATGTCCTCTTTTTGGGATTTATGGTAGTTTCCGTGCAGTTGACCTGACACGCTACCTCTACTCATAGAGAATCAACCTAAAAAATGCTTTGAGTAAGAACATGCATTTTGATCTGTCTTGCATCAGAATGCCTTCCAGCTCCCAACGCCGGAACACGTTTACATCTACTCAAATCGTAACAACAGCTAAGTGACCTCTGTCACAGCGACAAGGCAGAAAGGAATCCGGTTCGCCATTGATCATGCACGTTTTCCGTTCTGGGCCTCAATTCTCCTTCTTTTTGACCTGAGCGCCTCGGCCTTTTCGTCTTTGCGTGCATTCGAGTAAACCATCTTCTCATACATCTTTCTCTTTCTCCTCGGCATCATCATCTTGCGCCTCTCGACATCCTCTAATTCCTCACGCTCCTTCCTCTCTTTAGCAGCCTTCTTTGCCTCGACTTGTTTCTTTGCGGAACTCTTCGTGGAGCCATTCGTACCTACGGAGCGCCCCTTGGCCTCAGCCTCAAGCTCAGCCTGGTGCTGTTGCGCAGCGGACGGCTCAGATTCTTCATCCTCGCGTTCACTGAAACCTCCAAAGGAACCGTTGTCGCCTGCGTCGTTGTCCGAATCGGCTTCGTCGTCTTCCGAGTCTGAAGCGGCAAGGGTTACTTGCATGCCTCCATCGTCATCTGACTCTACTTCCTCCTCGTCCGACACACCATTCCCCAGGTCGTCAATTTTGTTTTGTATTGTGGCTTCTTGCTCTTCCTCGTCCTCTTCTTCGTCTTCCAACTCTGCCGCTTCTGCTTCGCCCTCTTCCTCTTGCTCTTCCAACGTCTTGCGGGGATCATATTCTCCCTTCCTCGGCTTCACCCAGGGACTTAAATGAGGTGGCAGCTCGGCGCCTGGTGCATACAGGTCCGGCCGTTGCAGTTTTCCATTGTTGATAGAATCCCAGACCCATTGGGGCTGGACATAAATCCGTCCTGGAACACGTGCATTCCGCGGCTTCACAACCTTCTCTCCGTCATCGTCCACTTCATCACTTTTACCATCTGTCTGCGAAGGTGACAGAAGTGGAAGATCTGGTCTGTCCACGATCTGGTGCGTGATACGGGTGTCATCCTCACTGCAATAGGCCCCGCCACCTAGAGTAGAGTCCCAGCCAACGCGCTTGCAACCAAAAGCCTTAAGTAAAAGCTCGAGTGAGTGGCGAGGTGTTTCACGGGAGAGGAAGATGGTATGAGGCTCGAATAGCTTTCCTGCTGACGTTGCGTCGGCAGTAAGCGAGGGCTGATCTAGTGTATCGGCAGCTGCGTCAATTTGCTCAAATTCGTCTAGAGCAGCTTCTGTTGGCAGATGGGCTTTGCCGCCATTCTCCTCAGCTGTTTCAGGAGTTGTTTGATACGATGATTGGGGTTCTTGTTCCTCTGGGTTCGAAGGTGTCAATAATAATCTATCAGCTTCGGCTTGTGCCTTTTTGTTTGCCTCCCCGTTAGCGGTATCTGGCTCTATTTGCGCTTGCTCATTCTGGCCTTCGAGCTGGATAGCGCCAAGCTCAGCTCCTTGTTCTTCCCCAGACTGGTCGAATCGTGGCGGATAGACAAGGCCTAAGCTCGTGTACAGTCTGAAGTTGACGAAACCCAAAAGCGTAGTGTAGAAATCCACGAAAGTTGCCATGATCCTGAAGTCGACCTCTGCTCCGGCCCTCTGCACAAAGCGGTATGGCACCAACCAGAGAACATCCTGCCCTTGGATCGTTGCCTGATAATAGATACCCTTGATGCTTAGGAAGCTCTTGCGTAATGAGTGAGTGCGAATAAGATACCACTCGAACTCTCTTGTCAGGCGTTGACACTTGGCGATGGTTTTAGCAGGCACTTCTAGCGTGGAGGGCAGGTTGGCGAACAAGAAGAGCATCGACAACGCATCGTCAAGGTCCCTCAGCGCGTCAACAAAGGTGGGATATCTCTCCTTGATAATGTGATCCAGCCTCAGCCGTACACGGCCGTTCTCTTCAAAGCGCTTCGCCTCACCCACTTCATTCCGTCCAAGTGCCTTACTGATCTTCTTTGCGAGGGATTTTTGATCGCGAAACTTGTTGAGCAGAGGCTCGTGTAGCAGAAACTGGATGTCTTTCGTGTAGTAGAACGTAGTCGAAGGAGTTGCGGATTTGGAAGCACGTTTGCGTGAAGTCGGCTCACGAGGATAGATTCCCTTAAAGATACATAGCCTTCGGAAGTCTGCAAGTGATACCTGCAGCTTGCGCACTGCTTGCGAACGAGTGATATAGTTCTTCGACGCGCCAGACGTCCCTAGCGAGAGTATTAGCAATTTCACAGTCCTTATTAAATCTTGCGGACTAGTTTACCTTTCTTCTTGATTTTCCCCATAACGTGAAAAAGTGATTGGTAGATTCGAAAGTCTTACAACACCTATTCTACAACTCAAACTCTTGAATCGCAGAACGCCATCGCATTCTAGCTAGAAAAAAAGTTCCAGCATCAGCGGCAGATAGATCGCCAAGATTTCAGGTCTACTGCTTCACCGCCTTCGGTGATCGTTTTGCACGTCCGATTGGCCAAGAGGCGGGCATTCTACAGAAACTTGTTGGCACCTGTGGTACCCGTAGCTATACTGATCATTTGGAGGTAGCTAGCTATACATGTATCAATGCTGGAAATGAATGCTCTACACCTACTTCATCTGGTTACCTGTTATCAAGCAAGGTAAGACTTGTAAGGATCCTGCAATACTGGAGCTGGTTTCTAGGCATGCTACCACATAAAGCAATGCAAGCTCCAGTGCGGGCTCATTCTTACCTGAGCCCGCCATAAGTTGCTACAATGAGTCGCTATGAGTCGCTATGAGTCGCTATGAGTCTTCATGAGTCAGTAGAAACGGAAAATAGCACTTTGGTGCACCGCATCTCTTTTCTGTCATCAACCGTTGATCATGATACCTAGGTACTCAAGGCAACACGATTGAAGCGGAATAGGCGGACAATGAACAAACAAAGTACTCCATGCAATCTTGCCTCTTCGTCCATTGGCTTGGAATGGTCCGAAACAGATCCTAAAACCGCCAGTGGCGAGGACGATAACGAAAGTGGAGGACTGACATCCCTTCAAGCTGTTGGTATGTATCGGTTCTGGCACGCGAGTATCTCGCCCACCTTTTCAGCCTGGTCTAGGTCATGCTTTACTGACAGTCTGGGCGCTCCTAGACAAGAAAAAGAAACGCAAGAAATCAAAGAAGAAGAAGTCTGAGAATGGACTGATTTCAGCGTCGCAGCTCTCGGCACTGTTCCCATCTAAATTCCCAGCAGGTGAGCTTGTCCCGTTTGAGAACACCTCTCGTGAGACCGACGAAGAGGTTCGTTACACTTCACGTCTCTGGGACGAAGGATTCCTCACCGATTATCGCCAGGCTGCAGAGATCCATCGTCAGGTTCGGCAGTACGCCCAAAAGGAGCTCATCAAGCCTGGGAAGACTCTTCTGTCAATCGCCGAGGGTATCGAGGATGGGGTTCGTACACTGTCTGGGCATCAAGGCCTGGAGGTTGGCGATGGGCTGAAAGCAAGCATGGGATTTCCCACTGGTTTATGCTTGAACAACATTGCTGCCCACTGGACGCCAAACCCTGGCGAAAAAGATGTCATACTTGACAGGAGTGATGTCATGAAGGTGGATTTTGGTGTCCAGGTCAATGGCCGTATCGTTGACTCAGCCTTCACGGCCGCATTTGACCACAAATATGATAGCCTCCTCACTGCCGTGAAGGAAGCAACGAATACTGGTGTCACGGTACGCCCCTGGCGAAAACAGCCCCCATCTTGAAGCCGAATAAAGCTGATTCGCGAATAGCATGCTGGTGTTGACGCGCGAATGAGTGACATTGGCGCTGCGATTCAGGAAGTGATGGAAAGTTATGAAGTCGAGATTGGGGGCAAGTCGTTGCCAGTGAAAGCCATACGTAACATCACAGGGCACGACATTCTTCGGTATCGTATCCACGGCAAGAAGCAGGTTCCCTTTGTCAAAAACCACAGTCGTGATAAGATGGAGGAAGGCGAAGTGTTCGCCATTGAGACCTTTGGAAGCACGGGCAAAGCCTTCATTCACGATGATGTAAGGACCCATGCGATTTCCTGCGTCATCTATCTTTTCAGCCTCATGTGCTTACTTTCCAGCAGGTCGGAGTCTACGGATATGGGCGAAATGCCAACGTCTCCGGTGCCCACCTGCGTCTTTCTTCTGCGAAGACCCTTCTCAAAACCATCGATGCCAATTTTGGAACCTTAGTCTTCTGCCGTCGATATCTCGAGCGTCTTGGAGTTAGAAGTTATCATCTTGGGGTAAGTTTCATGGCGATAATGTGGCCCGTACGGTTATTGACTCTAGCGTGCTTAGATGAAGAACCTGGTGGAAAATGGAATCGTTGATTCGTACGGGCCACTTGTTGACGTGAAAGGGTCATGCACCGCACAATTTGAACATGTAAGATCCCATCATTGGATCGTGGTACCAGAACTGACCCCTTTTCCAGACAGTTCTACTTCATAGCGGTGGGAAGGAGGTAATCAGTCGTGGGGATGACTACTAGACACTTTTATGTACAATCCTCATACAAGTCCACTTGTCACTTTCACCCACCTATAGCGCGAGCACTACCGGTCACAACTTTGACGGAAGCCAGATGCAGTCCATCTATCGGCTGGCATATCAATCAGTATTGGAACTGGTCCGTTCTTATTGTTGTTGGCGACACTCCTTGTAGCTTACTGGAAGTATGAGGGTGGTCGGAATGCGTGCTTTATGCAAGGGGAATTTACCATCATCTTATTAACCCGCTTCATCACAAATTTATCTTACCTGTACTTAGACAATACGTCTTGGAAATACCACTAGAGAAAGTCGATACGTCGATGTGGAATATGAAGCAAATACCCGTGTAGATCTATGCAAGACTTCATTATCAGACCGTGGTTATAAGTTGGCTTATTAAGCGGGCTGTCGCTCCTGTGCTTCTAGAAGGTGAAGCGAGCCGCATACGTGGAAACAAAAGTCCCATATGGGAATTACGATAGTCAGTGCCTAAGATTTGACCTGTTCACTAGTTTCACTGGTTAGTACTGTGTGAAATAATGTCAGATAGATGACACGCACCATTATGGATTCCATCAAGCCATTTTATGATCATCACCCCAAGGCGGTTATGTTTGCTTCAGCTGCTACACTCCGCATCCTCCTGGTTTTGCTGTTCCCTGCGTTGCCAGACATCCTGACGGCTAGGGCTGAGATTTCTACGCCTACCAACAGCTTCAAACGATGTATGTTCAGAACTGTCTACTATCATGAGCTCGCTCGCTGAGCAGGGCATTGGAGCTGAGACTGCAATGTATAGTGCAGGAGGGGCTATTCCTCTACGAAAGGGGTGTTGATCCTTATGATGGTGGTCTCTTTCATCAGGCACCCTTGCTATTGCCTATCTTTGGTGCCTTGCCTGGCATTCGCACTTGGCTGGGTACGGTAGCTAGTGTTGTCATATTCACTGCTCTTGATATTGGATGCCTTGAGTTTCTCTGGACCATTGTCGAGAGTGGAGCTGCTGCCACTTCGAGAAGATACGTTAGTCCTCGTAAGAAGCAGTCTTGGAGTCCACGTAGCGTCGCTGCGGTGTAGGTCTTCCCTCCAACCCTGCACTCCAACAATGGTTAAGAACACTGACCAACCGAAACAAAGATACGCTTTCAATCCTTACACACTTCTAAACTGCCTTGCAAGGTCGACGTCCACCTTTACAACGTTCTTCTTGCTCCTCAGTATTGCCAAAGCTTGTCGACACGATACGGTCTCTCGACTTCAAAGTGCATTTGCCCTTGCAATTGCGAGCTACATTTCCCTCTGGCCCGTGCTGTTGACGACACCCATCGCGTTGCTGGCTTACGACAATGCTGTCAAACAGCCTAGCATATCAGATGTATCTGCCACTCCTGGTGACAAGGTCACAGACTTTAGGGATTCAGGCAAAACCAAAACTTTACAGACAAGCGCTCTGAAGCTCAGCTCACAGTACATCGCAACCTTGACAGTCAGCATCGCAACGCTATTTTCGGTCTCCCGAGCCTTGCTGCCATCGTGGAACTTCCTATCATCGGTGTACTTAACTCCTTTAACCTTACCGGACCTCACGCCCAACGTTGGACTCTGGTGGTATTTCTTCATTGAGCTCTTCGATCCTTTCCGCAGTTTCTTCCTCGGAGTGTTCTGGCTTCACATTGCTAGCTACAGCGTTCCATTGTCACTCCGTCTAAAAGATCAGCCCATAGCAGCCGCAGTAGCGATGTGGGGTGTGGTGGTGGTATTCCAGCCCTATGCGAACGTCGGTGATGCAGGAGCGTGGCTAAGTAGCCTGTGCCTACTGAATCATACTTTTGAATGTGAGCCTACGGTTATATCAAAACAATGTGACTTGGACTAACACTGCCAGTGACCTCGACACATCGGTATCCATTCCTTGCGATTTCAGTGCTCCTATACACTACACTTCTTGGCCCAGCATTCCACTATCTGTGGATTTACGCTGGTTCAGGCAACGCGAACTTTTTCTATGCAATCACTCTTGTATGGAACTTGGGTCTCATGATCCTGTTGACCGATGCGGTCTGGTCTGTGCTGAGGGATGAGTGGGAAGACGAAAGACAGAGACTCTTTGGGCAAGACGTCAGAGGGAAGGAAGTCAGGCAAATCTAATGGATGACTTGCGCCTGGTAGATTTGCGAAAGTAATGGTCTATAGCGGAAGTAGAAGGGCACACGTTGACCTGCATAACTTGAAGCTGTTGACCGCTGTATCAACTACACCAGACCAGAAGATCATTCACATTGCGCCCCGATTTGCCTTCTACCTTTTCCACGTTCATCCACGTCGCTCTCGCGTCATGTAGGCTTTTGAAGACATAGATCGGGCGCATCGGTGTCAAGTTTCAAGGTCGCGGCCTCGCCAAGATCGATGCTTGCTTGCCCCGCCCTTGCTACGCCAGACCCAGTTGGGACTTGCCCACGCAAAGGAATTGCTCTCAGTCCCAAGCCCAAGGTTGTGACCTCACTCTCCTCCTGCTGCAGCCATCAAAACAAGGTGCCTTGCAATCCTTACACAGCCAGGCGGCTTTTGGGACTTTATTGACACCTTACCTCAAGTTTTCGTCTCGAGATTGCAGCTGCGCACGGATTCCTGCGTATTCGTCGACTTGAACCGTTCTTCAATACCTCGAGATTCCAAGATCCCAACGATAAGCCATCGCAAATCCGTGGCTCAAGCACGCTCCGCTGCACCTCATCCCCAACTCGTACTCTTTTACAGGCTTGCAAACATACAGAACTTTGCCGTACTACATCGCGAGGCAAGCAGTCCAAGATGTCGGGCGAAGCATGGTATGTAACCACATCTCTTCCCCAAACAGACTTGGACAGGCTGGGCTCATCCGACAATCCTCAGGTTGTTCCTGCTCGCTGTCCTCCTCAATGCCGTCAATCTGTTTCTTCAAGTCTTCTTCACCATCATGTACAGCGATCTCGAATGCGATTACATTAACCCCATCGACCTTTGCAACCGCCTCAACATGTACATCGTTCCTGAAGCCGGTGTCCACGCATTCCTCACGCTACTCTTCTTGATCAACGGATACTGGCTGCCGCTCCTACTGAACCTGCCATTGGTCGCTTGGAACGGAAAGAAGTAAGAAATCCCATCTGTCGTGAAGGGGCTTGAAAACACAAGTGGACCGCAGTATATGCTAACGTGTCTTGTCCCGTAGAATCTTCGAACACCAACACCTCCTTGACGCTACCGAGATCTTCCGCAAGCTTAACGTTCATAAGAAGGAATCATTTATCAAGCTTGGTTTCCACCTCCTCATGTTCTTCTTCTATCTCTACAGCATGATCGTTGCCCTCATCAGGGATGAAAGCCGATAGATGCATAAACGAGATTGAAGTGGCACCATGTGAATTACTACCAGCACCTCGCTTGCTCTCCAAAAAGCGCACATCATCCTTACGAGAAGACGCGATGGCTTCGTTCAAAACTTGGCAGGATACGAGCTCAGGAGTAGCATAAGGAGGTAGCCACCAGAACATGGTAGAGGGTGAAATGTGACAGTCATGTAAATTTGGAGGGGCGGTTGTTTGGAAGTCTACAGTGTTGATACGCCGGGCAAACCATGCCAAACAACCCGAGCTGATAGATGCGGACGGAAACGTGATACCCTTGAGGTATTTGGAGCGATTGATAAGCTATTCGAGCCTCATGGAATATGATAATAATGAGACACTGCGACCTCTGATCTGGGAGCTGTTTCCTGACTACCGCGCCGCACCTTGCACTAGCAGTGGCATCACTCTAGCCTAGCTTATATTCGCGACTCGATGAGCTAGCAGGTAGACTGTTCGCCAAGTCGGGCATTAGGCACGTGAGCTTTTGGACAAGAGACAACCTATATCCCGTTGAGTTCATTCTCCTATGAACTGTCTGCTATACCTGTAGTATTGCAGGTTGCCTATTTCAAAATTACTGAAGTAGCTGTTGTTTAATCTGTGCATCCTTTGATCCTTTTTGCCTTGAGTTGTGCAATAGCTATGACGAATGCGAGGCGTGGGCGCGCGTGCCCGGCTTTAAGGACTTGCCTAGGTATAGGAGCTTTGACTGCCAAGACTGTTTGCAAGTGTAAACAAAAAAGCCGGGCCAAGCCATCCTTGTCGCTTGCGCATGTACGACAGCGATATCATACCTCTTTCCATATTGCAGTCCTTACTTAGCTCAGTTGCAGACATCCGGAGGCAATGTCTGCACCGCCGCCGCGACGACCGGCTGCCTTAGTCAAGCACATGTCTCTTACCTCAACCTCAAGTACCACGCGGGTACCGACAATGCGGCCAGGTATCGGCAGAAGCAGGACCGTCACACCCTCTCTGAACGGCAGGGCTTCACCTACAGAGTCAGTCGCCTCTTCACGGAATCGGACGCCGAAGCGCAAGGCTGCTGTTATGGACTCGGAGGTTGGACCAGCTGAGGAGACAAACATCAATGTCGTCGTACGGTGTCGAGGCAGGAACGATCGCGAGGTCAGAGAGAACAGCGGTGTTGTTGTTTCGACGGATAGCATTCGAGGCAGCAAGGTCGATCTCTCCATGGGGCCAAGTGCTCTGAGCAACAAGACATACCAGTTTGACAAAGTATTCTCGCCGGCGGCTGATCAAGGCATGATCTTTGAAGACGTGGTTGCACCCACCCTGGACAATGTGAGTTGCCGTCAGCACATTCCATACCTAATGTCTGCTAAATCCTAGCGAAGGTCCTCTCTGGATTCAATTGCACGATATTCGCTTACGGCCAGACCGGAACTGGCAAGACTTACACAATGTCCGGCGATATTACCGACATCCAGCCAACTCCAGATGCAGCGGGTATTATTCCTCGCGTGTTACATAGCTTATTCGACAGACTCGGCGAGAATGAGAACAGGAACGAAAGCAACGAATACATTGTCAAATGCTCCTTCATTGAGCTCTATAACGAGGAACTGCGGGACTTGTTGTCGGTTGATGATGCCGTCAAATTGAAGATCTTCGATGAGGCAAACAAGAACGGAAGGACTTCGACCCTTGTACAAGGCATGGAGGAGACACACATCAAATCGGCGTCGAAGGGGCTCGAGCTGTTACGTATAGGCAGTCACAAGCGCCAGGTGGCGGCAACCAAATGCAACGACCTCTCTTCACGGTCGCATACTGTGTTCACCATCACAGTACATACCAAACAGGCGACAGAAGGCGGCGAGGATTTTGTGGCTGCAGGGAAGCTAAACTTGGTGGATCTGGCTGGCTCAGAGAACATTCAGCGCTCTGGAGCGGAGAACAAACGCGCCACAGAAGCTGGGTTGATCAACAAGTCCTTGCTGACGCTGGGCCGCGTGATCAATGCATTGGTCGACAAGAGCAGCCACATACCCTATCGCGAATCGAAACTAACCAGACTCCTACAAGATTCCTTGGGAGGGCGAACCAAAACGTGCATAATTGCTACCCTATCACCAGCGAAAAGTAACCTCGAGGAGACAATAAGCACCTTGGATTATGCGTTCAGAGCGAAAAACATCCGCAACAAGCCTCAGATCAACCAGATGGTTTCGAAAAAGACGTTGCTGAGAGAATTCACGACTGAGATAGAGAAGCTGAAGTCAGAGCTGATCGCCACACGGCAACGCAATGGCGTGTATCTTAGTCAAGACCATTATGAAGAGATCACGACGGAGTCGGAAAGTCGTCGGATCTTGAGTGAAGAGCAGCGAGACAGAATCGAGACCTTGGAGGTGAATCTTCGCAACAAAGTGCAGGAGCTATTCCACCTCACCCAAGGCCTAATGTCATTGAAGAAGGATCATGAGCAGGTGAGAGTGACGCTTGACAGCACGCAAAACGTGTTGGACAAGACCGAGCTCGTGCTTGGTCACGCCAGACAGAGTATAGAGGAAGAAAAGGGCCTTCGCCAGGCACATCAGGAAACCGAAGACAGATTAGCAGCAATGGGTGTGGATCTTATTCGAACGCTTGATGGCACTACTGATGATGTGGATCAGCTGCACTCTAAACTCAGAAGGCGTTCAGAACTGCAATCAGCGAACAGGATCAAATGGGCCGATGCTCAGATGCAAGTTGCAGAAGGCACGACAACAGTCGAAGGACGTTTGAACGACTTACGAGGGGAACAGCAAGACCTGATGGACGTGCTATCCCAACGCATGCAGTCCTTCGTGACGGATGAACTGAGAGGGGTTCATAGTTCTCAATCTTTCCTTGAAGGGAAGGTAGCGGCCTTTCTGGAGTCTGAAGCCGAGGTAAAAACACAAACTACGAAGTCGAGAGATGATATGAACGAGGTACTGCAGGAAATCTTGACACTACGAGAGGAAGTCAAACAGAAGGTTGGAGAAGGGCTCAATGATCTGTCTGCAGCTGCACAACGAATCTCTGCCGGCATAGCCTCCGAGCTGGAAGGTTTCCACCAGCAACTCTTCGAGTCTTACTCCACCCTCGGCAAAGAGTTTAAAACCACGTATGATGATCTCATCAAACGGCTGAACGAGCAACAGACTGAAAATGGGCGACTCCGGGAACAGCTGTGCAAGGCGAACGAGAAGTTCGTTGCCGCTAGCACAGAATCTCAGGCAGAGCTCATGGAGGCTGTGACAGAGGAGCGTACCGTTGCTGCTTCAGAAAGAGCGACACTCTTGAGCCAGATAACGCATCTAATCAACAGTTCTGCTGCGACGCAGGACGCTAGGATGAATGGATACATCGAATCTGCAGATAGACGCTTGAAGGACTCTCAAGAAGCGTATCGCGATGCACAGCAGACGTACAGCACTGATGCAAGTGCTTGGGATACCAACACTCAGTCTCTTATTACAGCTTCAGTCTCGCGAAGAGAGACCATCAAGAACAAACTCAAGGCTGATTGGAGTGCAGCAAGCCACCAATCCAGTAAGATCACTCAGAATACCGAGGCTGTTCATAGTGAGACTGTACGCATTGTTGAAGGCCAGATGGCCCAGATGGACAACCAGCTCGTTGCACTCGATGAGATTCTTGGCCGCGTACGTGCACAAAACGAACACCACCATGAGGCCCATACTCACAGCCTCGATGTCCTGGCTGGCAATGTTCAGGATAGTTACAAGAGTCTTGGTGATCACTTTGAGACATCATACAGCCGAACGGAGGCTTTGAACGCCGAACTAGGCACCACTACCAATGACTTTACTCACACAATCGCAAAGCTTGCAGAGGACAACGAAATCCAGCAGTCTCTGCGTCGCATCCGTGACGATATCACATCTGCTCAACTGCAAGAGTACGAGCCTACTGGAGAAACACCTGCGAAGACCCAGTACAGCTACCCTAAGAGTCTACCGCGCACCGAGGCGCACGAGAAGCTACTTAACAGAATGCGTGGGATTCCTGAACCAGGCTCGATGTCACCTAAGAAGTCGCCCTCGAAGTCTTCGCCCAGCAAAAGATCACCATTGAAGCATTTCAGAAGCAGTCCAGTCAAATCACGATCAGATGTCAGCCCTATCAAACCACCTGTGTGGCACGACTCACCACCGACCCTGGCGCCACCACAGCTCGACCTTGGCAACATTCCCGCGGTGAGGCCAGCAACGGCTGCATCCAACGACAGCACACTGCGCGACATCGATGTGAATGTTGCTGCTAACAGCGCGCCGCCCACGATTTCGTTCGATGGGATTGAAGGCGAGATTGAAGACGAAGACGGTGCAGACAAGGTGTCGGTCCCTTCATTTAAGAAGCAGAAGACTGATGTAATTTCACAATCGCAGGGTCCGGAGAGCAAACTCCCGACGATGCGATCTCAGCGAGCAACAAGGCAGACGATGGAGGCCGCCGGCTTGGGCTTGGGGAGGGAGAACCTAAGCGTAGGTCTCGTTCAAGGTGGTGGTAGGAGGTTAAGAAGTAGGGGGAGCGATTAGAGCTGGATACCCTAGGACAGCATCTTGAAGCGCCTAATACATTGTTCGACAGCAAGGAGTGGCATAATGACCTGGCATTGATATGATACCCCTAATCAAGTGAACTATGTATACTCTATCATCGAACGCTGCATTTGCATCTGCACAAGCTAGTCGTCGGTCAAAGCTGTACCTAGGGCTGTGTTGATAAAGCACATGAACTAAGTACAGACCTTGTCTCACCGAAAAGGGCAAAGTGCTGCTTTCCAAAATACTACACCAAGATATGGGCAGATATTTTGCGGCTTTGTCCCTGCCTAATTGCCTCGCATCGAACCATTATTTCCCCACCTTCCTTGGCATTATGGCCTTAAGCTTGACTTAATTTACTCCTCGTACCGTTCATTTTGTATTACGGTAACAAGGCCCCCCATTCGCGATATCCACCTCTCTTCCATCTCCTAATTATTCTCCTACACAAACTCTCTTTCCTATTCTTCGAATTGTCCTTGTACCAGATCCCACACATTTCCTCTCCCGCGCTGCTCCATCGTACACACAAGCCGCGGCCTCGGAAAAAGAACCTCCTTGCGGCTTGAACGCACTAAGGAACCCATCCATTCCATACTCTGCCACGGCAGTCCACCACGCCACAATGCCCTCACTCGGGTCGATATTTTACTATGCGATACACATCCAGGAGCTGCGCGCCATTGTCCAATGGAGTACGTGGCACAACCCGGTGCACGAACGAGACGAGTCAAAGGAATCTGCCACATTGAAGGAGTGCTTCCGACTTTTGCAACTCACATCCCGCTCCTTTGCAGCAGTGATTCAGGAGCTGCACCCAGAGCTCCTTGTGCCAGTCTGCTTGTTCTACTTGATCCTTAGAGGTCTTGATACCATCGAGGATGACATGACGATTCCCATCGAGAAGAAAGAGCCATTGCTGCGAGACTTCTGGAAGGTCATCGAAGACCCTGCCTGGACTTTCGATGGCAATGGGCCTGACGAGAAGGATAGGGAGCTGTTGGTCAAATTCGATGTCGTGACGAAGGAGTTCACACTAGTGAAACCAGAGTACAAGGAGATCATAAGAGATATCACCGAGAAAATGGGCAATGGTATGGCTGACTACGCGCTAAACGCTGATCACAACAAGTACGGCGTCAGCAGTATCAAAGACTATGAGAAGTACTGCCACTATGTGGCTGGGCTGGTCGGAGAAGGTCTGACGAGGTTGTTTGGAGAGGCAAAGCTTGCCAATCCGGCACTCTTGAAGCGTCCTGAACTGATGGAGAGCATGGGCCAGTTCCTACAGCAAACCAACATCATCCGTGACATCAGAGAGGACTATGAAGACAAGAGATCCTTCTGGCCGCGCGAAATCTGGAGCAAGCACGTGGAGAAATTTGACGATCTCTTCAACCCTGAGTACCGGCGGCAGGCATTGCAATGCTCGAGTGAGATGGTTCTACAGGCTCTACGAAGGGCAGACGAATGCTTGTTCTACATGGCTGGCATCAAGGAGCAGAGCGTATTCAACTTCGTCGCGATCCCACAGACCATGGCAATCGCCACACTAGAGCTATGCTTCAACAACCCTGCGATATTCGAGCGGAATATCAAAATCACAAAAGGGCAAGCCTGCGAACTCATGATGCAATCGACCCAGAACCTGCAGCTGGTATGCGATGTCTTTAGAAAATATGCACGAAAGATCCATAGGAGGAACAAGCCACAGGATCCCAACTTCCTGGATATCAGTATTGCATGTGCCAAGATCGAAACCTTTATCGAGAGCATTTTCCCGACTCAGGTCCCTGGCAGGACCAACGTGTTGGCTCCAGGCGAGAAGCCAGAGACACCTGAAGAAGAAGCGAAGAGGAAAGAGGAAGAGGCTGAGAATCGAAAGGACATGATCATGCTGTTCGGAGCGGTGGGAGTGACCATATTCTTCATCACAGCTATAATGGTGAGTCGATGGCATGTAAAGCTGACCGTATTGAATGCTAACGAGCCGTGAACAGTTTGGATTTGCCTGGTGGTTTGGGGCTCGATTTGACCTGATATTTGAGACGCTCAGAAAGGGGAAGCTCAACCCTCCCAGATCAAGTGAGCAGGCTCAACAAGTCCTCCAGCAGCACGCTATTCCCGGAGGCAATGCGCATAACGAGTTGTAGCGTGCAGCCCTAGCCGGCCACCACCTAGCTTTGCACGTAAGTTCTGCCTATTGATGTACAGTGACAATAACCAACCACTCTGTTTCTGATTTCCTGTGCGACCTGAACAAGGGCCTGATACGAGGTACATCGGCGATAGTGTATTTAAACTCTAACATTCCGAACGAACGTTCCAGCTGTTGTCCCTTCATTGAGCAAGGCCGTTATGCCTCAAAGCACGGATTGTCAAATTGCAACTCAACCCTATTCATGGTTGTTGTTGTGCCGTAGAAGTGCGACATTGTGGCTCACCAGGGCCTTGCCTTACTCCAAAACAAAAGTGAGGCCTTCCTACCTTGCCTTCTGAACTATTGAAGGCAATCGACAGGAAGGTTAGCGCGGACATCTCTAGCTTCGTGAAACATGTGTAGGCTTAGGCCATATCTGTGAACTGAGTCAACATCGACGCCCCGCACACGTAGCACCCAGGCAGTACTGCAGATCTAAGCCATTGGGACGTCTGCGCCCTGTTCCAGATGCTAACCGTGCAGTGTTCATCACACGTGCATCGAGCTTCCACCGAACAAAGCACGGGGCCGGCCAAGATGACAAGGCAACATCTCGCATGTCTCAGTCTCTGTACGTGCGGGCCCATTGGCCAGCGGGGCGTTCCACGGCTGCATGTGGGTGGCAGACTTGAGTACCAGGCTGCCGCCCACTCAGCGCGCCTCACGTTTGATTCGCAGTGATTCATGCAGGATCATCACACACACCAGGCTGGACCAGCAGTTGTGTGGCGTGATGCACGCAGCTCCCAGTTGTGTGACACCGGATCGTCGCCCTGCCTAGACTTGGCACACGACGACACTATGATATGTATATAAGTAGATGGCCGTCATCGACCCTCCAACAGCGACGGCACGTTCATCCTAAGGGTCACAGCAGGTTCTATGAAGTGTGTTCAGAGGACAACAGGTTTCATCTTGTGCTTGATTACTCTCGATCTCTAAGCATTCTGTCTCTTCTCCAGCAGTCAACTAGAGCAAACGATTACTGCCAGCCTTTGCCCGACACTACATCATGTCTGTATCAAAGTATCTAGTCGCATATGCTGCAGCACACGAGGGACAGTCTGGCGGGCGAGCGATGTCATATACTCCGTCGACTCGCTCCACACCTAGAAGCCACGCCAAGGGATCCTACGTCAGCTCCTACGAGCAGGGCAATAAGGCAGATGCCCGACTCTCAGATCGAGGTGCACGTATTGTGAACTACCAGACGGGCCATGGCACCACAAGTGTTGCTTCGTCGAGGAGGCCGGGCAACAGGTCATATGAAGCAAGTGAGGTCAGTCGAGGCCGCTCACGGCACCGAATGCCAGACAACCCTGGTGCACTGCAACGATATCAGCCTGGCATGCGGCAGGCACTAGATGAAGAGGTATACGATGAAGATGACGAAATCGTCCCTGAGGATTCTATCTCGATGGTCTCGTCGCAAAGGTCTGCGAGATCGATACGCAGCAAGCATGGCTCTGTGGTTGGCAGCGACTCGGCCTTTGGCAAGAACACTGAGCCATACTACATCAGATCTGCCCAGAAATGGGTGCAGGTGAAGAGAGTGAGGCCCGCCTGGACTTGAAAAAGATAGGGAGGGGAGGACCGGAAATGCTTGTACTTGAGATCACGAATATTTATCCACAGATTGTATAATGAATGATGTGTATGCAGCGCAATATCTTGAAGAATAAACTGTCACCTCACAGCATCAAAGATACGTTCACGCATGTATATACTCCAGCCCCACGGTCATCAGGCTATGGATTTTGTCCCTCAAGCAAGGTGTCTGGGTATGTCTTGCGTTGTTTAGTACACGACCAGCCAAGTTGCTGCCTGTGAAATTCAGGCAAACACTATCGGGACGGCCCTTCCATCCCGAGCATGTGGGGATACCTGGAGGCTTTACGCGAGTCATGCCTCCATGCTTTGACTGCCTATAAATCTTGAAGTAAATACCTTGTAACTCTGCCTCGTGGAATTCACTTTGGCCGCTTCAGTCGCGACAAACATGTCTCTTGTACCTGCTCGTAACGGCGCAAACGCGCCGCCTCCGGGAGGCGCACAACTTGTTGAACAGCCGAGAAAGACATCGACAAAGGGAAAAGTGCCAACTGGATATGCCGAGGAAATCGCCATCTCTGAACAGTCATTCCGCAATTTGCATCGCAATGTACAGCTCGAGCAGAGCGCAGGAAAAAAACGCAAGCGTGAAGAGAAGGGGAACAGCAGCGTAGTCTTTGGGGCAAACGCGTACAAGGGGCCGTGGGCGAGATTCGAGGAGCAGCGCATCGACAGCGACAGCGGTGAGGAGGTCGAGGTGAGCGCGGATGAGAGTGGTGAGGAGGAAGTCGTGTATGAAGAGGATGCCATCGCACCTGTGCCTACGAAAGCTCCGGGCTTTTCTGGTACAGACTATGAACAAATCAGCCAGGACAAGGAGACGACAACTTTCGAAGGTAGCCAGCAGTACGACTATCAGGGGCGCACGTACATGCATGTCCCCCAGGATCTTGATGTGGACCTTGTCACCGAATTCGAGAACCTTGACCTCAAATGCTTTACGCCTAAGAAACTCATACATACCTTCAAGACACCGCAAGGAAAGAACGCACACGAGAAGTCACTCACAACTCTGAGATTCTTTCCGTCGTCTGGACATCTGCTGTTGAGTGCAGCAGCTGACGGGAAAGTCAAGTTGTGGGATGTCTACCACCAAAGGGAGCTTCTGCGGACATACAGCGGCCACACCAAATCCGTCGTTTCTACAGATTTTACACCTAGCGGCAACAAGTTTCTATCTGCTTCCTATGATCGTCAAATGAAAGTATGGGATACAGAGACCGGGCAGTGCACAGGAAGGTTCAGCACTGGAAGCACTCCTCACGTTATACGGTGGCAACCGTCGGATCGGGACGGGAAGGAATTCCTTGCAGGCATGCACGACAACAAGATCGTGCAATTCGACACCAGGGCAGACGATACCAAACCTGTTCAAGAATATGACCACCATTTGGGCCCTATCAACACGATCACCTTCTGCGATGAGAACCGACGCTTCGTCACAACATCTGACGACAAGTCACTTCGCGCATGGGAGTACAACATCCCAGTTCCAATCAAGTTCATCGCAGAGCCTTACATGTATCCCATGGTTTCGTCTGCAGTCCATCCTAAGGGCTACATACTGCAGCAATCATCTGACAACAAGATTGTGGTGTACAGTGCGGGAGAAAAGATACGGCAGAATCGCAAAAAGGATTTCAGAGGTCACAACAATGCTGGCTACAAGGTAGAGCTCGACGTGTCACCAGATGGTGGCATCGTCACGAGTGGTGATAGCGGTGGTTTCGTCTGCTTCTGGGATTGGAAAACGTGCAAGATGTGGCACAAGATCAAGGCGAGCGATGGGGCAGTCATTTCAACCGCTTGGAATCCAAGGCAGAGTAGCAAGGTTGCTACGGGTGACATAAATGGCGTGATTAAGTATTGGGACTGATATAGTCGACTTTCGAAACGAAATGCTCTATCTCGTTCAACCCTCCGTATTCTCATCGATTAGACCTATCATTTACAAACTAAAGCTGCAGTGACGCAGAGCTCGCTTGAAACCTTGCCCGCATGAGTCTCATGTCTGGAATGCCAGCATCTTTGGTAAGTTTCTCGTCCAAATGCAGTTTCCCGCTAGCGTCCAAGCGAGACAGCCAATAGATGTGGGACCTACTGGGTTCATCGGATAGGTGTCCCTTAGTAGTCTCATGTCCGTTAGATAGGACGAGCTCTCGATCTGTTCATATTCTCGCAACATCCGCATTTTGACAGTTGAACTTGAACGATAGCAACCCTTCGAGATATTCGCGCAAAAGCGGAAGGACTGCTTGTCACCATGTCCAAGACCGTCCTCATCACAGGATGCAGCTCGGGCATTGGCCATGCAATGGCGCGAGAGTTCAAATCCAAAGGCCTACGAGTATTTGCCACGGCGCGCAACACTGAATCGATCGCTGACCTTGCAGCCCTGGGAATAGAGACCTTCGCATTGGAGGCGACCAGCAGCGAAAGCATACGGAAGCTGAAACAGGACATCAGCGCTGCAACGCACGGCTCGCTGGACATCCTTGTCAACAATGCAGGCCGCAACTATACCGTCCCCGCGCTGGACGTCGAGCGTGCAGAGATCGAGCTGACGTTCCAGACCAACGTTTTCGCCGTCATGGGCATGTGCCAGGCGTTTGCGCCGTTGCTCATCGAGGCCAAGGGGACGGTGGTGCAGATTGGCTCCCTGGCTGGCGTCATGCCGTACGTGTTCGGCTCGGTGTACAACGCGTCCAAGGCGGCGCTGCACAGCTACAGCGACACGCTGAGGGTGGAGCTCGCGCCCTTCGGCGTGCGCGTGGTGACGGTGGTCACCGGCGGCGTCAAGAGCAACATCGCGAGGACCAGCCGGTCGCTGCCAGACGACAGCATCTACCTCCCGCTCAGGGACGAGTACACGTCCCGCCAGGTGCACAGCCAGCAGGTGGGCATGGCTGCGGAGGACTATGCCCGTTCTGTGGCGAGCCAGGTGCTCGGCTGGCGGCGGAGGAACGTGATATGGGAGGGCGGCAAGTCTTGGCTGGTTTACTTTGTCTCTACTTTCCTTCCGAGGCGCGTTCTGGTATGTTCCATAAGCGCTGCGGTTGCATGAGCTGTGCGTTTACTGATTCTGTCTAGGAAATTGCAATGACCCGCATGTTCAAGCTGTGGAAACTCAAAGGATCCAGCGTCAAGAAGGTATCGTGAGAATGCATGTTTCTCGAATATAGCTGGCATGTAATCGGTGTTTGTGCTTTCGTGCTGGTGGTTATCTGACTACCTGAGTTGTCCGCGTTGGTCACAGCGAGACTTTTGCTATGTGAGGCTTGTGTGTGTATGTTTGTGTGCATTGGGAATTGGCTGATTGACCTGGCACGGTCTAGTGCGCCTTCTATGTACAAAGTTCAGGAAACCGTCGAGCTGTCTCGCGCTCGGTCCGTCTTCATCTTCACCTCTATACCAAATCGAGGTCCGCTCCTAGCGACGTTCTACCTTTCGCACTTTGTGTGTGTTGTTGCTGTAACCATACACTTATCCAGATGCCAGTATGTAGACCTTTTGATGTTGATGATCACGCAATTGCTTGCTGCCAGACTGTCCTGTTGGAAGGCTTCCATGTTCAATGGCAGGTGCCTCCAGTTGACCCTCCTGTTGCAACTGTTTGCAACCCCTGTCTATCAACATGGCCACTATCGCCTCTTTCGTGCAACAGCCCAACAGGAAACAGTATCATAGCGATGTGTCGAGCTGCTTCGGTGTTTAGGGGAGACCTTAGAAGCATCGATCACGACACACTAAGGGCGAGATTGTGTCTGAAAGTCGTCATTGTTAGTGAGATTGCTTCCTTTTCCATTTCAAAATCCATCGTCACTAAGGGTATGAGGTCCTTCATCGTATCTTATTCTGTCGGCTCATTGGAGTGAGCTTAGTCACCCAGCCTCACGCCAGGTCGTTGAGCCTCTCGTCGTCATTTCGGATTGGAGCGGTCTCCCTAGACGTTCGTCGCAATTAGCTCTTCGGTTCCTGACAGCAGCTCCAGAGCCAATTATTGAGCTATGTGCCAGTAGTAGATCGTAGAGCGACAGATGCCGCCCGTTAGCAGACACAAATATTGCAAGCTGGCAGGAGGAAGGCCGTCTGCAGCGACGAGTGGCTTTGCAATATTCACTTGAATAGTTGCAATGCAGCCCTCTCGTTGCTCAAGGTTGCTTGTGCTGTGACCTGCTCTGTCCAAGCTCCCCATTCTGGTCTTGTCTCACGGAGTGTATTGCGAGAGAGGGAGTCGTGCGGCAACGAAATCAACTCCCGCACGTCTCATCCAAGTCACCAACGGAAAACGCCGTAGCACCTTGCCTGCGCAGAACCTTCTGACATTTCTGGAGGGATGGGCTGTGCGACCATTCCCTGGGTAAGGGTACGTAGCACGAGGAGGGCATGCTGCTCTACTGCATCTCGAGGACACTGCGATGCCATCTCGATGCTCGTGCCATGGTTTCCATCTTGCGCTAGGATTCTTTCTTTGAACGAGGGGCGTAAAGTGGTACTACAGAGGAGTTTTTCCATAGGAAGATGTTGGAAGAATGGAGTCCCATTTCGCGATCGTTGTCAATCAATCTCAAGACGCTAGAGAGATATGATCGCTCCGCGTTACTTTGAGCATTGAGCCGGCCAGGATACATTGTCTTATGACATGCCGTCGTTACCATGGGTTGCTGGCAATCTGCTGGAAGCATGCCCCAACAAACCTCCGCGCGAGGGAGGCACAGCATGCAGCGTCAAAAATGAACAAGGAAAACCTTGGGGAAAGTGTGCATGTCGAGGATCAGCTTGATAGGTTACCAAGGTAGGAAGCAAGACGGAGGCGGTGTGTACTGCGCTGCGCTGCTCTGCACGGAGGTTTGCGTGCGGCAAACCTCCAACGTGGTTGGCTACCTGGACAGCTTAGGGATAACGTATCGGAAGTACCGTTCCACCACGGAGCCAGCTCTCGACCTGTCCAGCGGAAGATGTGCGGGCGATTGACACGACAGCATCAGCGTTATAGGCATTGTTGTCGCTGTCGGCGGATTTGACAAGAGAGCCAAGACCTGCTAGCAAGTAGAGCTCGTGGCCGGCAAAGCATGAAGTCTTTCTATCCTGAGGTGTGGGTGGTGCAGATCATGTTTCACCGCAGGTTTAAGGCAGCATGCACTCCCACAACCCGTGAACTCTGGAAATCCGAAACACGAGGGACAAGTGGAAGCGCGCTGGAACTCTCTTGCCTGTCGGTGGCGGAGGGGAGACGACTGCTGTCCGATCAGGAACGCGATAGTGATACAGTATGTGGAACCGTAGCGACAACGTTTTGACGGATGTATTCTGGGGGGGGGAAGAATCCATGGACGGGCAGGATTACTGCACATGAACGTGAGGAGGGTTCATCTAGGGAATGCAAGCCAGACATCATGCTGCGTCACGTAGCCGAGATGCAGAGTGTGCCATACTTGCATTAGGCCGGTGCTTTTACGATAGGCTCGACACCACCCCCGGCGAGACTCGCTGGCAGCGGCAGTAGGAGTAGCCTGCGCCTGGGTGCGTGCTGGCGCCGGCGTGAAAATGGAGTTACTCCAGGTCTGTCTCGCATTCTTCTGCTGCGGGCCTAGGTAGGGTTGTGGATGATATATCTATCGTACGTACGTCATGCAGTGTGGCAAGGCAATCATGGCCAGTACATCATCTCATCATCATCATCATCATCATCATCATTCCGCCGTTATCATGGAGGCATGGCGGCCATCTGGAGCCTGCAAGAAAGGGCGCAGACGGAGAGGGGAGCTGGCTGGAGGCTTGATGTCGCCATCCAGATACCTGCCTCGCTCCCAGGACACCCCCAGGCGAGGCACACGCACATACAGTGCTACTATACAGCAGGTCGCCTGTGTGCTGTCGTTCCCGGGTTCATTAATAACCGCAATCGCAACTAAGCCTAGGGCGGTATACTTAACAAGATCTAGCGTGAGCAGCACAGGTTGAGGATCCCTTGGCGAGAGCGGATAAACTGGCGGGGGTCTCTCGCTTGGTGGTGTGCAGGCGAGAGGCATGGCCGCAATCTCCGTCCACGCTATACCATGCGATGCATGCTATAGTATGCTTCCCTCCCTATCTCCCTCTCCCTCTCCCGGTCGCAGTCGGTCATCTAGGCGACGGATTACCCTCCTCCGTGGCATGGCATGGCATGGCATGGCATAGCATAGCATAGCATAGCATAGCAAAGCAAAGCACAGCACAGCAGAGCACGCACCCGCGCGCATCCCACAACCTCCCCCCTCCCCCTCCAGAAAGGGCCCACGCACACCCACCTCCCTACACCGCTTGACCATCGCAGTGTATGCTCAGGCGACCGCGGCATGCACCGCCTGGACGTTTCACTGCTGCTGCCCACGACGAGGGTGTTGGAACGGGGTCAGACTGGATCGGTCAGGTCTGGTCAGGTCAGGCCTGCGTTCGTTCCCAGAAGCTTGACGTCCAGCGGCGGTTGCGCTATGCATGTTTTGCATTGCGCCAACGTTTCTATTGGCCCCAGGCTTTGATGCGAAATTTGTGCCCCTCTATCGCTATATCACTTTTCGGCCGGCAATACTCCTTCACCATTCTCGCCCTCTCCCTCTCCCTTCTCCCTCTCCGTCTGCCCCGGAGGCCATCTCTGGCTCTTGTCCATCAGTGCTCCCCTCCAGCACGTCCTCTACGCTCGACTTCTGGGCAGTGCGAAGTCGACTTGCTCGGGCCCGGCGTTGTCAAGTCTGGCTGCCTGATAGAGCCGATTGAATTCCTTCGGTAAGACATGATCCTGCGACACGTCAAAACATAAACACCCGCTCGTTGCGAGGCTGGACCCTTATCGGATGGCAACCCTTGGGGATTATCGCTTCCCCCCCCTTCCCTCTCACATACAACGACTCTAGGAAGTGCTGCGCATGACCAGTTTACTGATCCTCGGTGGCAGGCATACCATACGCAATCCCTTCCTCCTCGCACCCGTTGCTGTCCGGACCCTGGGGAACCTGCGTTTGCCTTCGATAACCGGCTGGTCATCCGCTGCCACCACCGCTACTATCATTGTTGCTCCACTGCCTCGAGTCTTTACTAGTCACCTCGCCTTGCCGGATCCAGATCGTTCCTCCAGTAGACTTCGAACGCGCTCATGTATAGCCACCACTGCCGCTTCACTTTACAATGGAATCGGAGGATGGTCTCGTCTTTGTAAAAAACCTAGCCTACTTTGTACGGACTCATGAGAAAGCTCTAGCGAACGCGCTGCAACTGCAGCGGCAGCGACACAAGCCAGGCCAGCAACCCACGTCGAGCGCCGCCACCAAGGCTTCCATCGCCTCGTCTTCGGCACCTGCCATCACACTGGCCGAGGCCCTCTCGAGGCCCTACCTTTCCTTCGCGTCCACCGTTGCCAAACCGGCGAAGCTCGCCCTCACGCCCCACCATCTCTTCTACCTGTTGAACAAGTTCGAGGACCTTGGTGTCGATGTAGGCCCAACCAATGTCCGCTTGGAGAATCTACAGTCGGAATGGGCGGGCTCGAACTACGTCTCCTTCCTCGGAGGCGCCCCAAAGTCAAAAGGCAGAGCTGCGGATACAGAGTCGCTTAGGAGTGTCTCGAGCGTACGCAGTGTCATGTCGAGCATGTCGAGCATGTGGTCGCACTTCTCCCTCTCCAATAGTGAAGCGAAGACGGAGAGGAAGCTTGCCCAGCACCGTGAGGACGTCAAGTACCTGTATTCCTGCTTCACCAAGATACCTGCCCTGCGACTCTGTCCAGACCAGAGAGCGCACCTGATTAGAGGCTTCGAGGACTTCCCTCTTGATACTGC
The DNA here is from genome assembly GCA_010093785.1 of Polychaeton citri CBS 116435. Lineage (NCBI taxonomy): Eukaryota > Fungi > Ascomycota > Dothideomycetes > Capnodiales > Capnodiaceae > Polychaeton > Polychaeton citri. The sequence continues at coordinate 183,920 of MU003815.1, forward strand.
GGTGCCCCTCTTTGTCTTCAAGAACCTGAGCATGGTCGAGATCATCGATCTGGACTTCAGACAGTTCTACGGTTGGGACAGGCTGGCTGAACAGGTGAGAAGTCTGATCCTGAGGCGAGCCAGTGTCGATGACCCCCTTGACGTGCTGCTCAACATCGTGCTTGATGACATGGACAAACGTCGACGCCGCTCCTCCAAGATACCGGCCCCGGCAACACCATCCACTCCAGGCGCACCCTTCCCAACGAACAGCCCAAAGTACAGGCAGGCCGAGCTTGCGAGATCATTCTCGGCTCCAAACTCGCCGCTTGCTGACCAGAGACGCTCGTCCCGTTGTAGCACTAACAACAACAGCTACAGTGGTAATCCAGGTCTTGTAAGGGGAGGTTCGTCGGATGGTGTCCAATCATCCACCCCAAAACTCCAGCGCAGCTTCTCGCCGACTCGACCACCAATTTCGCGGCATCAAACCCTCGCGAAGCGACGCAGGGCGGGAACTGAGAACGTGCGGAGGGAGTCTGGCAGCTCTGGATCGAGTACTCACGAGATGACACCCAGGCAAAGCTCGGCGGATCTGTCCTCAATGGGAGGGCTGCCGTCCTCGAAGTGGAGGTTCCTCCGTCACCTAAGTCTCGCCGAGAATGCTTTGACGTTCTTGACTGCCCCCAGCCTTGCGCCGGTCGCAGAAACGTTACAGTCATTGGATCTGTCAGGGAACCTTTTCAGTGAGATCCCAGATGCGCTCGCAACCTTGACGAACCTGAGAGCCCTGAACCTGAGCAACTGCATGATTGAAAGCCTGTCGTCCCTCTCGCGCAGTCCTCTACCTGCCATCACAACCCTCAACCTGCGCTCAAACCGGCTGTTTTCACTGGTAGGCATCGAACGCCTGTACTCACTCGAAAGAGTCGACTTGCGTGACAACAGGCTCCACGACCCTACCGAGGTCGCGCGACTGACAGGCCTCCCCGACATCATCGACGTGTACGTTGCCAAGAACCCGTTCACCAAAACGCACGGCAGTTACCGCATCACGGTCTTCAATCTCTTCAGATCCACGCCTGGACATCTGGAAGACGTTGTCATTGATAGCCTTCCTCCAACAAGCAGCGAGAAGAAACAGTTGGTGGATAGGGCGCCGGAGCAGGCCAACGTACCTGTTGTGAGGCCACCTCCGGAGGATGCCAGCCCACCGCCTGGGGAAGAGCTCCTACAGAAGCCGCTTCGACACGAAGCTATAGCAACTATCCAGGAGCAGCGCGCCACACCTGCATCAATTGGTCACCGAAGATCAACCAGTGATTTTGGACCCAATTCGACATCACGCAAGAAGAAGGGAACCCGGAGAAGGATTGTTGAGCTGTCCCAGGCAGAGGCGGCTGCCTCACCATTCCCTGCCGTACAAGCACCGGAGACGGCGCTCGTGGAAGCATCGCCACGCCCGTCGATAGAAGAGTCCGAGCCTACCACCCCTCACACCACGCCATACCACACCGCTCCCACCACACAGATCAGAATCGCCGATTCTGAGAGGCCAAGACTCGAGACCGGCACTTCCAGTCCAACACCGGGCCCACCCCTTCACTACAGGAACCCGTCAGACGAGAATTACTCTGCGGTCCCCGTCGCCAACGTCGAGAGTGATGCTTACAGGCAGAAGATAGAGGCCCTCAAGAACGACCTCGGTCCACACTGGCTCAGCGCATTCAACGACGACCAAATTGGCGCCACCCCAGGTCATGACCGTGACCTCAGCCCGTCATCCCGCAAGCAGCAGGTGCAGATGGCTAACAATCAGGGAGTGAGTATCGGCAACAGGACCCTGGGTTGAGCGCGTGACGGCCGACGACGAGTGGTTTGGGTTCTCGTGTGAGTTGCTGTCACTTGATACATGTTCACGTTTTTGTCGCGTACACAGCGACGGCGTTCCAGGGGGGAAAGTGGATTCCAGCTTTATACAGCGACGTGCTTTCTAGATGGCCTGTCAGCGGGTGCTCGGCTGGGTCTTGGGGTTTGTTTTTTTTTCTGGGGTTTCTGGCGCGCTGTTAGGGAGGCATGGCTGCATTTTTGATTCCCTTTCCTCCTTTCAGCATGCATATGCATTGATTGTCATCCCCCCTCACGCTGCAGGGGTCTGCTGTGCTTTTATCTCCAGGTGTTAGGGCTTCTGGAGCATTCTTGCTTAGACATAGCGTGGAGTCCGGTCACGGGTTTCTGGGGATTTACATTATGAGAACGAAGGATGGGTGGAATGGAATGATACAGCCATCTCATGCGAGTGCCTTCTGGGTTTTCCTCTTGATGTTTCCACATTCCAATTCCCCAACAGGCCGTGAACCTCCTGCATCATCTGTCTGAACAGGCGACATGGCCACTATCGGGGGTCCACCTAGGCATTGTCATTATCGAACTCTACAGAGGTAGCGCATTGGCTACCTAGGTAGTCCATACACTAGCTACTTATCCCGGATGCTGGCGTGAGTGAGGGTGATGACGAAGACAGCCCCACCCTGCATCTTCCGTTTTGGAGAATAATGGGAGGGGGAGAGGAGGGGAGGGGAAGGGGGGGAAGGGATTGTTGCTGCCTGAGGAGGCCACAAGGCCATGTGCCACGAACTCTATTTTTACACACATCACTTACTGTAGAGTTGGCGTACATATACATACATGGATTCCCTAGGCATATCCTACTGTGTGGCAGGTTCTCAGTCCCGCGAGGTCCCTGCACGGGAAAGCCCTGGGGAGAGGGAGAGGATCGCGTGAGATCGGTGGTGTGGACGAGTAAGAGCCTCGTGGATCGCAGACGGTCGATTGGGGGCATGCATACGACGACGACACGAACAGACAACAATAAACAACACGTCGCATCAGTAGCGCAGCTCCAGGCTCTAGAAGCCACTGCTAAGTATGTATGTACAGCTTGGGGGTTGCGTGGGCAGAGAGCACGGGCGGGAAAAGAAAAAAAAAGGGGGGGGGGAAAGAAGATAGCAGGGCGAAATAGAGTATTGGGGATTCGTAAGAAAGTGGCACTTCCTCCCCCCCAAGCCCAAGCGGGCGTGCTAAGTAGACGGCGTCAAGGTGCAGCGGTGCAAGTCAGTTGCTGCTGGATGTGTACAGTGCTCGGGGCTATATGGGAGAGGCAGAGCAGTCAGGAGGAGGTACGTCGTTTCACTCTCCACCAGCCTGGGCGTGGATGGGCGCTGATTGGCGGGATCGATCCTGTCTCTTGGTTTCTCAGTCTCTGTTCTGGTTGATCATCAATTCTTGTCTGTGGATACGAACTGGGAGGGATGTCTTGTGTTCGTACGATGGTTATAACAACAAAAACAACACTGTAGGATAGTATTGTATGCTAGAGAGGAGGATGCGATTGCTGCCTGGAATGGCTGCCTAACAGCGCTTGCCGTGCCTGCCCACCGCTGCACAGCGTCGAGTTGCCCTTGCCTTGCTCACACATGCACGCACTCTCCCTCAGGCCCTCTGCTTCCATTCGAGGGAGGAAGGGCTCTTGGCAAGGTGTACCCGGCTTTAGTGCGGCAAGAGCTACTGTGTGCTGCTGCTGCTCTGCTGCTTGCTGCTTGCTGCTGCCGCTGCTTTGCTCTTGCTTGCCTGCTTGGTGGCCCGTGTCTGTGCTGCGACTGCCGCTGCCGCTGTTGCTGCTGCATTCCACCTTCCCTACTCTACATCTTGCCTGAAACAAACTTTCTTGCTACCTGCACCGCACTTCACGGTAACATCACCCAGCCCGCCCTCTATCTAACTTTTCCCCCATACCACCGCAACACCAACTCTGCTTTCCGCTCTGCACCACGTCGCAACGCCTTTGCCTCCTCCACATCCATTTCGGACGCTGTTCCACTCCGCCGCTGTCCGGCCAACAGTCAATTTCTACTTGAAAGCTGACCCCAAGAAGAGCCCCACCACAGAGGCTCTAGCGGTGAAAAAACCACAACACCGGCCCTTCATCCTGCCTGACTGCACGCCAGACATCGCCCAGCGACGCAAGGAGTCCTATTCTACGGCACATCACCCACCAGTGCACCCGACGCTCGCCTGCAAGCCTCGTCGCCGCCTCGCCGGCTCAACTTCAAACTTTCCAGTCAAAACAGACTACCAAAGGGGTTCGCCTCAGCAAGAGCGCGCGACTGGACTGCCGATCACGGCATCGACGACGACGCGACTGGCATCGCCTGCATACATCCCCCATCGACACGCACAGGTGAACGTCCAGCAGCGGGAGATTCCCAGTCCGATAGAGCCTTCGCGCTCGTCCAATCACTTTCCGGTACGTATCTTTCCCCCATACACTCCACACCAGTCCACGAGCATCCGGGCACACATGTACACAGGCAGGCAGGTTGGCAGGCGCGCAGTGGCATCCTTGGTATCTGGATGGGCGGCCACACTTGCGGCACCGTCTCCATCGCCGCCTCGCCCATTCACCACCTCGACCGGACTGGTGTCGCACCGGCCACGTGAGCTACCCGACCAATACCCGATCCTTGATGCATCTGCTTTGGAACCGAACCCTTCTGCCCTGCTGTCTAGCCTCCCGCTGACGCTTCATCAAAGTTCGTTAGAAACCCTTTATAGCTAGATATAGGAGGACGTAGACCTTCACCGAGTGACCAATTTCACAACCCACCCGCCGCCAGCCATGGCGGACCAAAACGACGTCGACCTCGATTCCATCATCGACAGGTTGCTTGAGGTTCGTGGCAGCAGACCCGGCAAGCAAGTGCAGCTGCTCGAGACCGAGATCCGCTTCCTCTGCACCAAAGCACGCGAAATTTTCATCTCGCAACCCATCCTCCTTGAGTTGGAGGCTCCCATCAAGGTACCACCAACACGGGCATTGTCTTTGTGATCAACATTGTGGCTGACAAATTCACAGATTTGCGGTGACATCCATGGCCAATACTACGATCTCCTGCGCCTGTTTGAGTACGGCGGCTTCCCACCAGAGGCCAATTACCTCTTCCTCGGCGACTATGTAGATCGAGGCAAGCAGTCGCTCGAAACCATCTGCCTGCTCCTTGCATACAAGATCAAGTACCCGGAAAACTTCTTCATCCTGCGCGGCAACCACGAGTGCGCCTCCATCAACCGCATCTACGGTTTCTACGATGAGTGCAAGAGACGGTATAACATCAAGCTATGGAAGACTTTCACCGACTGCTTCAACTGCCTGCCGATTGCGGCCATCATTGACGAGAAGATCTTCACCATGCACGGTGGTCTGTCCCCAGATCTCAACTCTATGGAACAAATCAGGCGTGTCATGCGTCCAACCGATGTAAGCCATCGTTCCCCCCACACATCCTCTTTCACAACAACGAGAGAGGTCCATTGCTGACGTCAACACCTGCAGATCCCTGATTGCGGTCTGCTCTGCGATCTCCTCTGGTCAGACCCAGACAAAGATATCACCGGTTGGAGCGAGAACGACCGTGGTGTGAGCTTCACATTCGGCCCCGATGTTGTCTCGCGTTTCCTCCAGAAGCATGACATGGATCTCATCTGCCGTGCGCATCAAGTAGTCGAGGACGGCTATGAGTTCTTCAGCAAGCGACAGCTCGTCACCCTCTTCTCTGCTCCCAACTACTGCGGAGAGTTCGACAATGCAGGCGCAATGATGAGTGTTGACGAGAGTCTGCTATGCTCTTTCCAAATTCTCAAGCCTGCTGAGAAGAAGCAGAGGTACGCCTAAGCTGCCAATTCCCCTGGCCCCCTCCCCCAGTGACATCTTTAATGACTCACCCCTAGCAGATTCGGCAGACGATGATCGAAAGATGGTTGGAGTGCGCCCCTGACGGCCATACTAACGGTCTTGCTCTGGTACAATCGCATGGACTCACCGCCGCATATCATCGAACGGATGCTTAAGCGCAGTGCGCTGGACGGTG